>CAKNYM010053719.1:303535-333548 GCA_932195095.1 Andricus curvator | reverse complement strand
TTAAAATCCATTAATATAAGTGGATGTCATTTGAAATTCCTTGGATATTTAAATTAAATTAATCTCTAAAAACACCATTCGAATCCCTAAAGATTTCTGAAATCCTTTGAAGTCCTTGAAGATTCAATAAAATCCTTTAAATCTGGTAAAATTCCTTGCTAAGAATCCCTTAAAATTTCATTTGATTTATTTTACAAAATTCCCTCGAAATCCCTTGAAATCTCTTGAAATCCTTTAAAATTCCCGAAAATCTTTGAAATCCTCCAAAATCCCTTGAAATGTTTCGAAATCTTTCGAAATTTGTGGAAATATTTTTAAATCTATTGAAAACCACTGAAATACTTTACAATTAGTTAAAATCTTTGGTAATCCCATAAAATCACATGACATTCTTTGAAATTCGTTCAAATACATTAAAGTATTTGAAATCTTTTAACTCTTATGAAATTCTGTAATAATTCATTTGTGGTTTCTCTATGTTTTGAATAAATTCTTTCCATATTTTAACATTATTTTTTTATGATGATTATCTGTAAGGATTTTTCTAGAATCGTTAAAAAATTATAAGAAATTGATTAAAGGAATTGTATGGGATTGCATGATATTGCTTAAGATTGCAAAGAAAATGTTCACCAGATTGCAGGAGTAATTAGCCCCTCACTTATTTTCGACTTTACAAAAAAAAATATCAAGTGGATTTCTTGAATTTTTACCACGAATTCAACAGTGAAATTACATTTTTAGAAAAATTAATCCTGATGGGTGTTTTTTGCAATGATATGATTGTTTATACATTAATTCTAGAACACCAAAGGGTACTTTATTATAGGTCAATTAATTCGTCTAGAAATTTTCCTTCTAAAGAAAGACTCAAATGCATTGAATAATGTACAAAAATTATATTATTGCGAAAAACACCCATTTTTTTGTAAAGTCGAAAATAAGAAAGGTATTAAGCTTTAAATGCCATAAAGTCAATGATGGAGTACTAGGTATTGTTGGTTTTAGCTTAAATTTATACTACATCCCCAGGTGAAAAAGTTATATATTGTTCATATATAGTGAACAAAACACTGATATTTCTTATTTGTTTTATACAGAAAAATGTATAAAACAAATGAAAAATATCATTGTCTTGTCCATTATACATAAATTATATATAACTTTTTCACCTAGGTCACCTTTTATTCAAAAGGAACACATATTTCCGAGAGAATTTTAATTTGTTGCACCCACCTACTGGTCACTCTATCTTTATAGGTTTTCAAGTTACTCCTCTGGAAGTTTTGAATATTTTTTTCTATAATTTCCAGGCGGAAGACGCCGTTTGTCTCGCAGACTATTGTGACATCATGAGGTGCGATGTTTTGGGAAATCGAGACTTAGATAGTTCGCTGGTCGATGGCACAAGTCCATTAAACACAGATATTCAAGTCTGGAGAGAAAGCACAGAACACAGGGGGTCTTCTACACCTTGTGAGAATCGTGAACTTTCCAGAACTTATCGAGGGGAGAAATCTCATGCAGTCTCTGATGGTAGCAGTTCTTCTTTTATTAGTCTCCAAAGGTGGGAAACTTAAATAATAATTTGCGACCAGTTGAATTTTTCATTTACACTCTTTCAAAAATAAAATAAGGAGAATTCAAATCTAACGGATTTTAATTTTGGAATCTTTAAGATTGCCTCATCAATTGCAAATAAAAAATTATGAGCAACTCTGAAAACTTTGAACTTTGATGCTTATCAGAGCTCCTTACTCTGAAGGCTACCAAATTTTAAGATTTACTTTCAAAAAGTCTTCAAATTTTTGCAAGTGGAATTTTTATCAGGATTTCAGGATGTCAATATTATTTGAAAATTTGATGTAATCGCTTTTTCTAAACACAGACTTCACTGCGCAAAATACTTATAAAATAGGGGAAAACGGGTGATTTTTACGATAGTAGGGAAGTAAAGTCAAATATTTTAGAAAACAGTTGACTTTTACACCCAAAAAGAAGAATTTTGAACAAAAAAGTTAATTTTCAACCAAGAAAGATAATTTTTAATAAAATAGTTGAATTCTCAATAACATAAATTCATTTTAGACCAAAAAGATATATTTACAGACAAATAGTTAAAGTTTCAACCTACAAAGATAAATTACCAACCAAAAAAGATTAAACTTCAACCAAAAAAAAGTTGCATTTTTAACCAAGTAATTGAATCTTGAAGCCAAAAGAACGATTTTTTTGGAAGACAGTTTCAGTTACAACAAGAAAGATAAATTTACAATAACAATCAAATTAATTATCAACCAAACAGTTGCGTTTACAGCTAAATAGTTGAACTTTTAAGCAAAAGGGACGAATTTTCATCAAAATAGTTCAATTTTCAACCTACAACGATATATTTTCAAACCAATGGTTGAATTTTCAACTAAAAGAAATAATTTTTCAACCAAATAGTTGATATTTCAACAAAATTTTAATTTTTAATCAAAAACGGTGAAATTCAAACAGAAAAAAAGACGAATTTTTAAAATCCTCAACCAAAACAGATTAATTTTCAACTAAGCAGTTGCATTTGCAACCAAAAAATTTAAACGTCTACCAAAAGACATAAATTTTCAAACCATAAAGACAAATTTTCAACAAAGAGTTTAATTTTCTATCAAGACAGATTTTTTAGTCAAGAGAAAAAAGTTAAACTAAATTGTAGAATTTTTGAAGCCAATAAAGCGAATTCTCTACAAAACAGTTGAATTTTCAACCCGAAAATATAAACTTTTAACTAAAAAGTTGAATTTCAACCAAATCGTTGAATTTTCTACCAAAATAATGAAAATTTTTAATCAAAAAGTAGAATTTCCCAGAAAACAGTTGAATTTGAAGTGAAAATGATGAATATTCTACAAAACAGTTGAATTTTTAACACAAAAATGCGAACTTTCAACGAATGAGTTGCATTTTCAACCAAGAAAGATTTTTTGGTCGGAAGCAAAAATTTTCAATCAAATTGTTGACATTTTTGCACGTCAAAATGGCGAATTCTCTAAAAGAAAGTTGAACTTTCTGCCCAAAAATATATATTTTCAAACAAAAAGTTTAATTTCAACCCAATACTTAAATTTTCTATTACAATAATAGAATTTTTAATTTAAAAAGATGAATTTTCCACACAAAAATTAAATTTTCAACAAAAAAGACAAATTTACAACAAAATAGTTGATAAATTTTCAGTAAAAAAAAATAATTTTAACCAATAGAAAAACAAATTTTCAACAAATATTTAATTTTTCTACTAATCAGATAAATATTCAACTGGTGAAATTAATTTTTAACGAAGTAGTCTAACTTTTAAGCAAGTACTTCAATTTTAAGCCAAGACTAATTTTCTGCCAAAGAAGACGAATTTTGAAACAACTACATGCATTTTCAACCAAATAGTTAGATTTTCAACTAAAAACGATCAATTTTTAACAAAAAATGGAACAGTTACATTCTCATTTAAATAAATTGATTTGAAATAAAAGAACGAATTTTTCACGAAATAGTTCACTCTTCAACCAATAAAATGAATTTTTAACAGTATAGTCCAACTTTCAACCAAAAAATATGAATTCTCAATGAAAAATGTAATAGGAAAATTTTCAACTGAAAACGATCAATTTGCAGCAAAAAATTGATTATTTAGTCAAATTTCCAGTTAAGAAAATTAATTTTCAATAAAATAGACGAAGTCTCAAGAAAAAAGTTAAATCAGTAACCAATAAAATGATTTTTTAACAAGTAGTTCAACTTCCTACCAAGCAGTTGAATTTTGAACAAAAAAGATTTCTTTTTAACAAAATAGTTGAATTTTCAGCAAAATAATTAAATTTTTAACCAAAGAGTACAATTTTTAACCGAAAGAGATTTATTTCTGAACCTAGAATATATTAGTAGACTTTTCAGTTAAAAAGAATTAACTTTCAGCGAAAAATAGTTGAATTTTCTGATTGGGTTCTTTTAATTGTACCGTACAAAATAGATAAAGTAGAAGTTACTCGAAAATAGGGGGAAATAAGAGGAATTTTTTTAAAAAGGAGAAAAGAGGGGAATATGGATGAGTGTGAAGTCTGTAAATAAGAACGATATTTGAATAATTTTGTTAATAGTTTTTAAAATGTTATTTAAAGGTACTGTCAACGTGACAGAACAGGATCATCAGAGAGTCAATACTCAGCAGATTCCTATCGGCAGGAGGTGGCCGGTCCTGACAACAAAAGTAGCGCCTGCGAAGGTGGCGATGAAGAAGACGGGGAAGATGAGGAGGACGACGACGACGAGGACGACGGCAGCAACTTGGTAGAGGCCGCTCTTCCGTCCACGTCGAAAAAACGACGTGGCAAGGCCTACCAACTTCGAAAACTCAAGGCCAGTTGCAAGCCGGAAGAGCTGCAAAAGCTGAAGCTACAGTGTGAGGTTAGCAATAGTAGTTCATGTGGCAGGCACGTAAGACTGCGTTTTTTAGGCGAGGAGGATGTTTTCAGCAGGAGTAGTCGGCGAGACCTAGGCGAGCCGTAGACGGAGCTGGAGGCGAGCCGATGACGAAGCTGAAGATAAGCCGACTGCTCCTTCTGCAAACATCAATCGAGCCAAAAAAAAGTTTACGCGCGCGCGTAAACAAATTTCTGAAGTTTTTGGAATTTATGTTAATTCATCGGTAATTTATAATAATTTATCAGTAATTTGTGGTATCTTAGCACGTCGTGCTGGTCAAAACGCTACTCACAATCACTCTTTTAAATCAAACATCAACGCGATAGTGAGTTTACCACTTCTGATAAACTACCTTAGAAAGACTTTCTACGGCAGTTGTAAATATTAGCCATATGATGTGCCACTTTACGGAACGAAGAAAGCTGTCAAGAAGCAACTTTATCATGCCTATGCCACAAAAAATATTTTTTTTAGCCCTTCTGCAAGTAAATGGACAGAATTTCTATTCGTTGCAATCATTTTGAGCACCTAGAATTAAAATTATAAAAGTTTTTTATCCAGTTCCACCGACCTCCTCACAGTAGCACGAAAAAAGTTTTTCTGGACAAATCAGTCTAGAGCTTACAATTTTGATCCGATTTGAACATTGAAAAAAATGGAAGCTAATTTATTTTCTATTAGTTTTTTTATTTAACAACAAAGTTGACTTATTTGAAATTTTTGTGTATAAACAATCGCATTTTTTGCAACTACTTATATTTATGTAAAACATCATGATATAAGGGAAGGCACTCCTTACAAATAAGTTTATTTTTATATTAACAAATTAATGGGCTGGTAACCTTCTCAGCATAAATCACCAACCAATTGAGACTCTTGGTTTCCTTTCTCTGTCCTCACCCCCCCCCCCCCCCACCAGTAACAGAAGTTTTGGTGGGACTGACGTTACGACTAGACTTTCCACCGTACGACGAATAATCACTTAACTTGGACATGATTTCGGCTCGCAAAACAAATTTCGCGCATAAAGGTGATAGTTGGGTGAACAATCTAAACATGAATAATACAAACAATAAAGTAGCCTCGGAATGGACTGAAACTTTGATTGACGAAATGCATACACACGGTAAACGTAAAGTTCGAGTTTCAGGCGATGAATGGAGATTGGGTGTTTGGAATGCTAGAGGAGTGAATGATCTTAAAGTAAGAGAACTACGAGAAACTATGCATGCAAGGAAACTAGATATTTTATGTGTAACTGAGACGAAGAAAAAGGGTTGCGAAAGTAGAAACATAGAAAATGTGGTGTTGAGAGGCGGTTTTGAAATATGGTCAGGAGTAGGTAGTGAATCAAATCGTAGTCAAGGGGTCGGTTTAATTATGCATGAAAAAGCAAGACAGCATCTCAAAGATCAAGGATATGTATCGCCCAGATTGATGTGGGTTAGAATGAAGGTAGGAATCAGAAGATTATTTATCATAGCGTGCTACGCTCCAGTTGACAGTGAGCCGCGAGAAGTCAAAGACGCCTTCTGGGACACTTTAAATGATACAATAAGTACTTGCGATCAAGGTGAAAGAATAATTCTGCTAGGAGATATGAACGGATGGGTCGGCGTCCAACGTCACGATACAGATACAGAAAGGGTGCTAGGTAATTTTGGGGATCCAACAAGAAAAAATTATAACGGGGAAAAATTAATTAGCTTATGCTTAGAAAAGGGCCTATTTATTACCAATACTTGGTTTCGACATAAAATGATCCACACGTACACCTGGTATAAAGGAAACAACCGCAGTGTAATTGACTTCGTTATTGCGGACGAAAGACTAAGAGAACTAGTCCAAGATACAAGAGTCATGAGGGGTTCCGAATGCAATACTGATCATTACCTTGTAGTTTCTAAAATGAACTTAGGGCGGGGGATGGAGAAGAAAGAGAACAAAAAAAACGAAACAAACGCGAATAAAGATGGAAAATTTACAGAAACCGGAAGTGCGAATAGAGTTTCAAAAAAAGTTAAGCGAACGCATAGATAGGGCAACTTGGGAAGCGCTCATAAGCAATAAAGATATAGAGGGCGCGTGAACTTTGTTACGGGATATCATTGTTAAAACTGCAATTGAAGTATGTGGTACGGCGGTTGTAGGAAGAAAATCTGGTGATGCATGGTGGAATGATGAAATTGAGGCAGCCCAAAAAGAAAAGAAAGAAGCGCACAACAAAACGCTGAACATGACAGGTCTTAGCGATCAGGAGAGAAATAGGCTCAAAAATGATTACAGGCACAAAAATAGGAAAGTTAAACGACTAGTCAAAGAGAGTAAAGAGAAAATCAGTGCAGAAGAAGAGAACAAAATACGAAACTGCTTTGAAGGAATGATGAAACTATTATATAAACAGTTCAAGGAAAGTAAAAGTACAGAGTTTATCAGCATGAGAAACAGCAAAGGTGAAATGCTATATGATATATACGGGATAGTAGACGCTTTAAAAGACTCTTTTAAAGAATTATTAGGAGGTGAAGATATAGGGCAACAGAACTGCGACATAGAACATGATGCATTAGAAAACCCAATTGAAAAAGTCTGTGTCACTGAGGTTAGAGATATAATAAAGAACTTAAAAAACGGTAAGGCTGCTGTCGTAGACAGTATTAGGGCTGAAATGCTTAAATACGGTGGCGAATACACACCTCACAGGTTGTGCGAATTGATAAATTTATGTATCGAGATGGGAGAAGTCCCAGAAGATTGGAGAAAAGCAATTATCGTACCAATATATAAAAGAAAGGGAGATAAAGCAATTGCAGTAATTACAGAGGTATCAGCTTACTAAGTACCGTAAGTAAAATATACTCAAAAATACTCATTCGTAGGGTAATGAAAATTACAGAAGAAAAGATATGGGAAGTCCAAAGTGGATTTATGCCAGGAAGATCATGTACAGATCAGATATTTAGTTTAAGACAGATCACAGAAAAAAGCATAAGAGTAGGAAAGAAAGTTTTCTGTGCATTTGTTGACCTAGAAAAAGCATTTGACAAGGTAAATAGAAGTAAACTTTGGGAAGTCTTTAAAGAGTACGGAGTCAATGGATGGCTGCTACGAGCAATAAAATCAATATATACAGGTAGTAAAGCGAGTGTAAGAGTAAATGGAAAACTGAGTGACTGGTTCGATATAATGCAAGGCGTAAAACAAGGATGCGTTATGTCCTCATGGCTATTTATCATATTTATGGATAAGTGTCTAAGAATGGCCCTCTTCGACGAAGAAAATGTAGATCTCGAAACAGTGAAGGTACGTGGGTTAGCTTTCGCAGATGACAAGATTATTATGGCAGAATCAGTCGAGGACTTGCAAGGAATGTTGAATAAACTTAATACAAGCATGAAGAACATGTGCCTTAAAATTAACGTAAATAAAACAAAAATCATGGTGTTTGAGGGAAAAACTGAGAAAACAATGTGTAACATTGTCCTAAATGATGAGAGATTAGAACAAGTTGACAAGTACGTATATTTGGGAAGCCTATTCACCAGCGACGAAAAATTGATGGGGAGTTAGATACACGGAGAAAAATGGATGTTTAAACGTAATATCTAGATCTTCAGGGTTAACATATTTTATGTTTAACTATAGGACAGCAATCTAGATGTTCAAAGTTAGGATCTGTAGATATTCAAAAGTGAGATGTTACTCTGAAACATCCAAAATGTTCAACCTGAAATATCCGAAATATTACATGTATGGTTATGTCAACTAACGGCTGTAAATATTTGAGGAATTTACTTATTTCTGAGCATTTAAGGAATTAATTGATAACTTATTTGTGAATTTAAAACTAACCTTGAATTTTCGTACATGAAATAAAAACCGATACAGGGTATGAAATGCCGATCAGATAATACATTCAGTCTAGCTGAGGTTATGTTTAATATTTTAATTCAAAATAAAAAATAAAAACGGGGTAAGTAAGCTGAGAACGAATAATATGTAATCTGCATTTAAAATTCTATTTATTTGAGGTTACTTAAACTCATATTTTATTATAAATTCACAAACATTTTGTCAAATCACGTGTCAAATGTTCAAAGGTGTTCGAGTCAATATAACCTCAAACTTAAGAACATTGTTCCGTCGTGTAGACAGACAAAACTCGTTATACAATTTTAATTAAGGATAGCTAATTTTGATTCTTTGAAAATGTTCAAAAATGGTAATATTCCATAATTGTAATATCGAAATTATATAGCCGTCAAATATAGTCGTGAAATTCGAATGCGCAATGCGCATGCGTTCAGATGATTTTAACATCTGAATATGTTACAGTTTAACATAAAAATATTTTTACGCCTAACATCTCGAAAAGATAGTAGATGTTTGGCATAAATATCTGCATGTTAGGCGGAACAATCTTACCCTTTGAACATCTACATTTAAACATCCATTTTTCTCCGTGTAGGCGCATAAATAAGGATAAGCAGGTTATCGGTAGAGCAGGGTCCATTTTCAGAAATAAAAACATATCAAAAAAAGCTAAAATGGCCATACATAATTCTATATTCGTACCGAATGTACTATACGGTAGCGAGACATGGACCTGTCAAGAGAAGGACAGGAGTAAAATTAACGCGATTGGCATGAGACCTCTGCGCATAATATGCGGGAAAACACTGATGGACAAAGTTCGAAACGAAATAATCCTCAAAGAATGTGGTGCAAAAGAGACAATGGTTGACACATGGGAAAGAAATCAGTTAAGATGGTTCGGACATGTTGAAAGAATGAAAGATGAACGACTAACGAAACAATTATATAAAGGTAAAGTAAATGGCAGAATGCCCAGAGGTAAACCGCCAAAAGAATGGTTAGAATCTGTGAATGAGACACTAATCCGAAGAGACATAAGAAGCCATAGAAACACGAGAGCTTGCATAAAAAAATGCATGGACGTGAAGGAAGCTAGAGTAGTATGCCAGGACAGAAAAGTGTGGCGACAAATAGTTTGTAAACAGAGTGACAATAGAGTGAATGACGCCTGAAACAAAGACCTTGGATATTAAATGGGCCCAAGTGGGGAACCACACATAATAATTTTGTGAGCCTCTTCACCTGGGGTGATCGCTAGAGAGATTGATCAGCAACCTGGGTCGGAGCAGTGTTGCGGAATGAACGTGTCATTTGAATAAATAACACGAGAATTCCAGATAAATATAAAATATCTATACCTAACACCTATATACTTATCTACCTTATACCTATATACCCACCATACACACTACTTTTTTACAACCGAGCAAGTCACGCCTACCCCGAAAGGGAAATGGCTTAATGGTATAATAATAATAGTAATAATGAGTGAAAGTGCTACTTTAAGATTAAAAATGCTTGGAGACTTTATTTGTAATTCCTTGTTCGGGATATACATATAAACAATGCGTAGTTTTCATTTAGAAAATTCAAAGTAATTCTTAATTTTATAAAAAAATTTAATAAACAAATACATATATCTTAGACCTTTCACGTTCTAAACAGTTCGTTCCTTTAACAAAATTTATGAAACATTTGTCGACAATAAATAATATGTACAATTTTTTACTACCTGATAACAGTTGTTAATTGTTTCCAAATAACTTGCAAAAATCCTTTGGTTATGATACTTTATCAACGAATAATATTTTTTTATTTTATAAACAAATTCATATCTAGACTGCTTGTCAATAAGAGGATGTCGCCATTTTACAAAATCGACTGCTAATGACTCAGAAAGGGCCTTATTTATTAGGATATTTTGTCAGGCGACAAAATTTGTTATTTGTTTAAATAAATTTGATAAAAAAATACAAATTCAGAATAAAGATTGAAAGACCGCTACATCCAGAAACACAAGTACTGCAGTCTTAAAAAATAATGAAATCGCGGATTTTTGTAGTAAAATAGTTTCTTAAAAAGAAAACAATTGCAGCTCATTGATAAAATAATCTAAGAAATGTATATGGCCAAGTTATTTAGTGTTAATTCCTTTGAAAAAACGAAATCTGCCGGTTGAAAATTGACGATAATCTGTAGTTGTTTATAAAATTTATTTAATTGAATAACAAATCATGTCACCTGACAATATCTCCTAATAAATAAGGTCCTTTCTGAGTTACTGACAGTCGATTTCGTAAAAAACTACATTCATTTGTTGAAAAGTAGTTAAGTTGTGAATTTGTATATAAAATCGTTTATAGAATGAAAAATTATTGTTCTTTGAAAAAGTATCATAAGGGAAGGTTTTTTCCCAGTTGTTCAGAGTTAATGCTGTTCAAAAACGAAATCTGCTACCTGAAAATTGACGAAAAATTGTATTTGCTTATACACTTTATTTAAATAAATAACAAATAATGTCGTCTGACAAATTTTCATAATAATTAATTCTTTATAAAGTAAACAATTATTATTGATTGATAAAGTATCATAAGCGAAGGATTCTTACAAGTTATTTCTAATTGATTTTATTGAAAAAATTAAACCTGTCAGTTGAAAATTGACAAAAATCTGTATTTGTTTATCAAATTTACTTAAACAATTTCCAATTGTAATAAAATTGTTTGTAAAAAAACAACTTTAGCATATTGATAAAATAAGGTAAGAAAGGTATATGGACAATTTATTCAGAGTTAATTTCGTTGAAAAAAACTAAATCAGCCGGATGAAAATTGACGAAAATCTGTATTTGTTTATCAAATTTATTTAAATTAATAACAAATGATGTCACCTTAAAAGTTTTCCAATAAATAAGTTCCTTTCTGAGTCGCTGGCAGTCGAGTTCGTAAAAAAACATCATTTTATTGACAAGTAGTCAAGTTGTGAATTTGTTTATAAAAATGTTTATAAAATAAACAATAATTGTTGGTCGATGAAGCATCATAAGCCATGGATTTTCCTGAGAAATTAAAAATTTATTCCGTTGAAAAAACGAAATCTGCCGGTTGAAAATTGCCGAATATTTGTATTTGTTTCAAATTTATTTAAAAAATTAACAAATGTTGTCAAATATTAACATATCGTACGTATTATTTATTTCCGACAAATTTTTGATCAATTTCGTTAAAGGAACAAAGTGTTTAGAGTGCGAATCGCCAAACTATGCATTTGTTTATTAAATTTGTTTATAACATTAACAATTGCTTCGAAGTTTGAAAAATGGTAATTAAGCATTGTTTTTACGTATATCCCAAACAACAATTGAAAAATAAAATCTCCGATTATTTTTAATCTTGAAGTAGTACTTTCACTCATTAATTTGTTAATATAAAAATGAACCAATTTTTTTAAAAGTTGAAACCTGCCGAATATTATTTGTAAGGAGTATTTTACTGACATCATAATGCTTTGTATAAATATAAGTAGTTGCAAAAATATCGGATCGTTATTATAAAAAATTTTCCTATAAAAAAGTTTTTTTTTTCCTTACAAAGTTTACATAACTTTGTTGTTGAATGTCAAATGAATAGAAAGAAATTAAAAATCGTCTTTCACAAATTTCTTTGAAATTTAGTTAACATTAAATTTTAAAAGTATTTAAAATAATTCATTTTTTCTTTTTGATCCTGAACAGGGATTTCTCGTTGTTTCAAAATTCGTAAAAAAAAATTTTAACGAAATAGCTGGCGACCGTTTTTCTGAAAAGGAAAAATTTCAATTATTTTCGAAACATATGAGAGATATGAAAAAAATCTAAAACAAAATTGTTCCTTTCGAATAGTTCCTTTTTCATTTTTCGATATTCACACCAACAAATTTCGGAATAAATCAGCTCGTTTTTTTAATCCGTTGTTATTGAAAATAATTTAGACAATTAAATTTTTCTTTTCGATTTTGATGGGATTTTGTCCATATTTGAAAATGCCAAATAATAATATTTAGAAGTTAAAAATATCAAAGAGAAATTAGAATAAAAAGGAAAAATTCAATTATCTTAATTATTTTGAAGAATAACGGATATTTAAAAAAAGTAAAAGTAAAAAAAATGTTCAGAAAGTTTTTGAAACCCCATCCCAAAATTATTTTTAGGTCACAAACTCATGCTTTTATTAAAACAATTTGAGCCAAAAGGTGTATCGCTGCTACTAATATAGATATTAAGTTTTCTTTTTTTCTAATCAATAATTCACGATACTACATATAGTACAGCAGAAGATATCTTCTATTTTTATTTTAACAATAAAAACGACTCAATCAATATCCAGAAATTTTTTTTTTAAATTTCAATTAATCATTGCATCGGATAATCTTTTTATTTTCAGATACTCGTGCGAGACTGCATCGCGGGACTTCTTGCTAATCTCTCGTTACGTGACTTTCAGGAGGTCGAAAGTAAGTACGGGACACCACCCTGCAGTAGATAATCAATAATTTTAAATAGTGATGTATGTAAAATAATTAATTTAATTAATAGTTAGGACACTATACGTGTTAATAAATTAAAATTAATTATTTTAGGCATATTTGTGCTTTTAATTAATGATTACCTAATGTAGGGTGGTCTTCCTTATAAACGGTAAACGTATTAGGCACTTTTCAGACTTTGCTGAAATTCCAATTCATTAAAAAACAAAACAAAAACTAGTAAACTTTTAAAATTCCAAAGATACAAAACTAGAATTTTAATATCGTAATTTCAAGTAATTGGTTTTCAACAATTCAATGTTTTAATTCTAAACTTTCTACCTTGTTAGGGAACATCCATTAATTACGTAAGAATGATTTTCAAAATTTTAGACCCCTTCCCACTATTGAAAGGATTCGTAAGATTTTGATACCCCTCTCCTTCCAACATACGTGAGATTTTAAATTTTTTGCTTAATATATAGAAAATAATCCATTATTTTCACCGTAAACGAGATTTCATGGAATTCCAAAAGATTCGAAATATTTCTAGACATTTAAAAGTATTTCAAAAGATTTCAGGGGATTTCAAAAGATTCGAAATATTTCTAGTCATTTAAAAGTATTTCAAGAAATTTTAAAGTATTTTAAAGGACTACAAAATATTTCAAAGAATTTCAAAAATGTTATGGAATTTAACGAGATTATAAGTCCTCAAGAAATTTCAAAAGATTTCAAAGGATTGACAAATTTTTAGGGTAGAAATTCAAATGATCGAAAAAGATTTAAAGAGTTTGAAGAAATTACCTAGTACAATTTTAGAGAGAATCTCAATTTTTTCAAATGATTTTCCAAGATTTTAAGGAATTAAGAACGATTTCCACGAAGTTCATAGGATTTTAAGAGATTTCAAAATATTTCTTAATAAGTCATGGATTTGAAAGTATTTGCAACAATTTCAAAGGATTCTAAGGGAATTTAATAGATTTGAAGAGGCTTCGATAATTTTACGGGATTTCAAATAGTTTTAATACATTTAAAAAAATTCTAAAGTATGTATATCCACGCATTTTAGAGGATTTCGTAAGATTCAAAAAGATTTAACGGAATTTCCAAGGATTTCGAAATATTATATAGGATTTCGAGGAACTTTAATGACATTACCAAGATTTACATATAGTCTAAGGGATTTCATGAGATTCGGGAATATTTTTTATGGGATTTCAAAGGATTTCAAAGGATTTTAACGGATTTTAAGAGATACAAAGGGGTTTCGATGATTTCATGGGATTTCAAAGGATTTCAAAGTATATCCACGGATTTTAGAGGATTTTGCAAGATTACAAAAGATATAAAGAAATTATTATTATAAAGGATTTTAGGAGATTTAAAAAAAGTCACAGGATTTCAAAGCTATTTAAAGGATTTCATGTGGTACCTATGTATTTTCACGAATTTTGAAGGATATCAGGGTAATGGATTTTGATACACTTTAAGGGATTTCAAGGGATTCGGAAAGACTGCCTACGGATTTTAAATATTTCAAATAATTTTAAAAGGATTTCAAAGATTTCAAGGAATCTCGTAATATCTCGAACTATTTCACGGAAATTCAAGGATTTGAACCGATTTTGAGAGATTTGAATGGTTTTTAAAGGATTATATGATTATTTAAAGATTTATTTTTTAATTAGATGTTTAATGAGATGTTTTAATGAGAGGTCGAAAATTTGGAGGGATTTCATAAGATTTCAAAAGATTTAAAGTGATTTTGAGAATTTTTAAAGGGGTATCGATAATTTTACCTGATTTCAAAATATTTTATTACAGTTAAAAAGATTTAACGAAATTTCACACGATTTCCAAATATTATAAAGGATTTTAAGAAATTTCGAGGAATTTTAATGGCTTTTAGAAGATTCTGATAGATTTTAATATATCTTAAGACATTTCATGAGATTCAGATAAAGATTCTCACAAATTTTAAAGATTTCAATGAATTAAAGGAATCTCGAAATATTTCACGAAATTCAAGGATTTACCGATTTTTAGAGATTTTAAGCGTTTTCCTCGGATTTTAAAAGGGTTAAATGGGATTTTAAATCCATTAAGAGAATTCAAGGATTTTCACTGTTTTGAAGGTTTTTTAGGTACTTTAATAATATTTCGAAGATATGAAGGTATTTCAAAGGATTTCAACGGATTTTAAGAGATATAAAGGAGTTTTGATGATTTCACGGGATTTCCTGTACCAAAATATTTTCACGAATTTTGAAGGATTTTAGGATATTTTAAAGAGATTTCGAAGATTTAAAGCGATTTGAAGAGATTTCAAAAGATTTCAGGGGATTTTAAAAGATTTGCAGTGATCATAAGAGTTCGAAATATTTCACCGAATTAGATGGGTTCCAGCCGATTTTCAGAGATTTCCAAGGACTTCAAAGGATTATAGAGGATTTTAAAGATTTCAAGCGATTTCAATGATTTTCACTTTTTAAATGGTTTTAAGAAATTTCCAAGAAGCTCAATCGTTTTAAAGGCTTTTCAAGAGATTATTTACGATATTCGTCGAATTAAATGGATTTCAGAGAATTTTCACATGATTTAAAAAATTTGAAGGTATTTATCAAATTTTCAAAATAATTTACGGGATTTCAAAAGATTGCAAAGATTTCCAAGGATTCCATGAAATTTCATTAAACTTGGGGAGGAAACCCCCTTTCCTGATTCCCCTGCCTTTTCCTCCCCTCATTTCCCACCACTTCCTCTCTTTTAATTTTCCCTACATCCCCTCTCCTAATTTACCCACCCCTCACATTCCATCACTTCCCTTCCTCATTTCCCATAATTCCCCATCCCTCGTTTCCCCTGATTCCTTACCCCTAATTTCCCCTCACTTCACCTTCTTGGAAAAAAGTATGACGCACGGACGGACACCCGACCAAAACTATAAGGGTTTTTGCCCGTGGCTAGGAAACCATAAAAATGATAATCTATCAGCGACCAAATTTTTCATCGCCATGTCAAAAACACATTTTTCAATTTTAGAATTCACAAATGGCAAGTGAGTCGTAAAAAGGCTGATTATAAAACTTATTTTTAATATAATTACTCATAACAAAATACTACAGAATTTTTGCTTTAAAACCCAGACACTTTTTCTGATTATTCAGTTCGTACTGGTAGGATCCACCACTAGTTTCCCTACACCAGATTTTAAGAATGGTTTAACTCCTCGACTCTACAGTTTTATAATTATTGGACGTATGTGATATTAAATACTACAAAATAAAAAGTAATTTCAGCAGAAAAAACAGGTGTTTATCACATATTTTAGAAAAAATAATGAGAAAGAGGAAACTGACCCTCCCTCTAAATAAGGAATCGTCAGATTTTCTGGACCCCCTCCCCCGGAAAAGCTTTACGTAATTAATGGACGCTTCCTTATCGAAAGTAAAAAAAACATTTTAAATTGAATACTTCCAATTATATAAACCAACAAAAAATTATTCTAGGTGAGTTAAACCGAGCAATTTGCTGGTATCTAAGTTGCGACAGATACTGGGAAGACAGCAAGAGGCAGCAGCGTCATACTCCGTGGTATTTACTGATTACATTTTTGGTCCTTTTGTCTGCAAGCGTATTCGGATGTTACTACATCGTATGGATAGTTTTCAAGTAAGTCTTCCAATTTTTTTTATATCACTAATTTTCATCATTTTCATTTCCAATCTGATTTTGTAGAAGGAGTCGGTGTCATCATATTTTTATGTTGCTCATCAGTAGTCCAAAGATGTAGAAACTTCATTAGCATTGTGGAGTACATAGCTAATAAATTTTGATCGTTTAGCTCCGCAGAGGACTCGAGGATTGACAGAGAGGGTGGAATTCTGCAATATAATCATAGTACCGATCTTACCACTTCACACTATCACGAATCAAATATACACGGCTCTGGAAGGTTGGACGACAGAAGGAAAGCAGAAATCATGGACGAATCATTGGCAGCTGCTGGTGAAGACATGCCAGACCATTACATATACGTTGCTTATCCACCTGAATTAAAACGTCGTTTATTGGAAAGGTACAAAAAAAAAAGATCATATAGGGGAAACCACCCTACAGTAGATAGGGAAAAATTCAACAGCATTTAAATGCATCAGTTTCCAAAAATAAAGAAAGATGAGCATTGTTAAATAAAGCTTACATATTCCATTTAGTATTCTTGAAGAAAAAAATATCACGAAATTAATTAATTAGCTGTATTAAAGATTTTTATTAGACCTGGTCAAGGGTATGATTTTGACACCTTTGTCCATCAATAGATAATCGTTTCTGGTGTTACTCCTGGGCAAGTCAGAGTACTCAATTCTGGATAATTGTAATTTATCATTAGTATACTTACAATTAAAATCAGTTTATTGAGTAAATAATAGTTGAAACTATGATTATTTCACAAAAAACGCAAAAGTTTAAATTATTTACATTTTTTTATCTCTGATATTTCGTAAGATTGGTACGATTGGTACGAGATGTTTAATCTTCATACAATGTAACCTGACTTGCGATGACAGAAAAGTGCAGCTTTTTTACATACCTTAATCCTAAAAATTATATCTTTTCCGAAAGGCTCCTTAAAACACAATTAAAATTTATGAGCTTTTTAATAACTACTAATTTACACTATTTTCTTAGTTTGTTATTTAATATAATTTGAATTAAAAAACTTCACGAATCAAAATAAACAAACAAACACAACCTTTAACTTAAAACAATCGCGTGACAGTCACAGAGCTGCCAATTTTGAATAATTTTTACATTTTTTTAATATTAATTAAAATAAAATTTCTATGTTTTTTCGAGACTGTGTTTGTGACGTTAAACAGCTTTTCACCTGAAGTTAATTGAGTACCATTTTTCTTTTTCTAGTTTTAAAATAAATCCTTGAATAGATCGAATTTTTAATATTTTTTCAATCTTATTTTAAATAATAAATTCTATATCTTGGTCAATTTTTCACTAATGAATGCAAATTTGGATCATAAGAATATATTACAAATACCTTGTAGTTTCCTATAAATAATCCCTGATGAGGGGGTCTAAATTGGCCCCGAAACATGTTGGTTCCCTGGTAGTATAAAAAAGACGGATAAAGGAAAAAGTGAGAGGTTGGTTTTGGTTGACTTTTTCTCTTTTTCTCCCTCTTTTTTCTTTTGGTTATTTTTGTCTCTAATGAGCCGAAAAGTGAGGTAGTTTAGAGGTCTGTTTTTAAATCTGAATTTTTTCTTGCTCACTTTGCATAAAATTGTTCATGATAAAATAGATTTCTGTTCGATCTTAATTTAAAAAATTGACAGAGACATTTTTTTGTAATTTTCCGATTATCTACTGTTGGTTATCTACTGTTGGAAAATGTAATATCCAATAAAAAGTCCTTAAATATTTATAAATATTAAAGAAAGAAAAATTTGTATTGATAAATATTGTTAATTAAACTTCAAGCTTTGATTCTAATCTATAAACATGTCATAAAAATGTTTAATTAAATTAAAAAGTATGAATAAAGAAAAGGTGAAATTTTTTTTCAGGTTAAAAATAAATTTTTTGCTCTCACTCATTAATTAATTATAAAATCAATGCAACTTCGTCAAAAGATATAGTATTCTTGCTGAAACGTTACACTAACAAAAGTAATGACCATTTTTTGTCAGTTTTCCGGTTAATTAAGATTATCTACTGTAAATCATTATCTATTGTAGGGTGGTTTCCCCTAGGGAAAACCTGCCTACAGTGGATAATCATTAATTAAGAGCTCAAATAAAAGAAAAATAATTAATTTTAATTTCGATTTATCAGCACGTATAGTGTCCTAACTTTCAGTTAAATTGAATTAATTATTTTTAAATAATGATTATCCACTGTAGGGAGGTTTCTCCTATCATTTAAATCTAGTTTTACGCTTCCTTTAATAAACTTAAACGAGATCAAATTAAATCGAATCAATTTATAATTTAGGAAATACAGCAGATGCAATATAATAATATATTGTTGAGTATTGCCCATTATTGCACAGCTTCAGAAAATTATTTAGCTAAACTCAGACCTGAGATTGCATTGAGCCCATGGAGACCCGGCCTCCCCTCTTATTTTTCAGAAATAGGGTTTCCAAAGATTTCAACGAATTTCGAAGATTTTCGCCAGATTTACGGGATTTGAGAGGATCTAAAATTATTTCAACGGATTTACGGAAGTTTAAAAGAATTTTAAGGGATTTCTCATTTTTCCAAGCATTTCCAAAGATTTTAAGCTCGATTTTAAGAGATTTTTCTAGAGAACTTTAGGAAATAAATGAATTAAAATGAAATTTCAAGAAATTTCTAGCAATTTCATACATTTCAAGGGATTTTAAGGCACCTCAAAAAATTTCACAATATTTTAAGAATTGTATTGAATTTCTAAGGATTTAAAAGATTTCGAGGGATTTTAAAGATTTCTAGGAATCTGAACGGTTTTATTTTAGAGATCTTTAATGACTACGTTTAATTGGATTTATATTCCAGGGATTTCAAATGATTTTCACTTTTTCATTGGTTTTTTACGATTATATATATGAATATATGTTTTCAAAGAAATTCAAGAGGCTTCCAAAGATTTCAAGGAATTTCACAAGATTTACGGGATTTTATAGGATCTCCAATTATTTCAAAGGATTAACGAAATTTTGAAAGATTTTAAGCTATTTTAACAGATTCCAAAGAATTTAAAAAGGTTTCGAAAATTTTAAGTAATTTCAAAGAATTTTTTAGGATTTCCAAAGATTCTAAGCTCGATTTTAAGAGATTTTTAGATAACTTTGAAAAATAAATTTATTGAAATGAAATTTAAAGAAATTCATAGCGATTCCAAACATTTCAAGGGATTTTAAGGTATTTCAAGGAATTTCACAAGATTAAATTAATTTTATTGGATCTCCAAGGATTTTAATGGTATCGAGGGATTTCAAAGATTTCTAGGAATCTAAACGAGGGGGGGGGGGGGGTTCAGAGAACTTAAACGGATATGTTTAATTTAATTTATATTCCAGGAAATTCAAACGATTCTTATTTATTTAATTGGATTTTTACCATTATATATTTATATATCTCAAAAGATTCCAAAGACTTTCAAGAAATTTAAAAAATTTCAAAGAATTTTGTAGCATTTCCAAAGATTTACGTATGTGTTTATAGCAAAGTTCATATAAAATATATAAATATTTATGATTGTTTTTCTAATAACTCTTCGATAACCATAAAATTTAAATTAAGATTTAATTTTTGTAATTTATGCCTTTACAGAGATTTCGAAAACCTCAAGGGGTTTCAAATAATTTTATATGATTTCCAAAGACTTTAATCCCGATTTTAAAGGATTTCTAGAGTAGTTTGGAAAAAAATAAAATTAAAAGGGATTCTAAAAGTACTTCAAGGAATTTCACAATATTTGAAGGATTTTATTGAATCTTCAAGAATTTCAAAGATTTCTAAGGTTCTAGGTGGTCTTATTTAGAGAACTTTAATGATATATAGGAACTTAAAAAAATCCAATGGATTTTAAAGAGTTTAAATTATTTTAGGATGCCAAATAATTTCAAGAGATTTCAAAAGCTTCAAGGAATGTCAAAGAATTTTGTAGGATTTTCAAAGAGTTCAATATAATTTAAAGAATTCCACAAGATTGAAGGGATTTTATCAAAGGATTTACGGGATTTTACAAGAATTAAAACTATTTCAACAGATTCCAAAGAATCTTAAGATATTTCGAAAATTGCAAGGGATTTCAAATAATTTTGTAGGATTTCCTAAAACTTTAGGCTCGACCTTAAGGGTTTTCTTAGAGAACTTTGGAAAATAAATGCAAATAAATACAATTTCAAAGAATTGCTAGCGAATCCAACAATTGTAAGGGATTTTAATGTTTTCAAGCAATGTCACAAGATTTAAAAGATTTTATTGAATCTCCAACGTTTTCAAAACGTTTTAAAGTATTTCAAGGTATTTCAAGATATTTCAAGAATTTCAAGGGATATAATAGAAATTTCTAGGGTTTCTAAAGATTTCAAGGTATTCAAAAGAACCTCACAAGATTTACAGGATTTCATAGGACCTCCAAGTATTTCCAGGATTTTACCAATTTGAAGGGTTTATAGAGAACTTTAGGGAATTAATTCAATTTATTTTCAAGGTATTTTAAATGATTTCTTACTATTTCACAGAATTCAAAGATTTCAAAGAAATTCAAAAGGGGTTAAAAGATTTCAAGGGATTTCAATGAAATTTAAAGCGATTTTAAATACATCAAGGAAAAAAATTTTATTTCTTCAGAATTGCTATTTTTGATTATGAGCCTACTTTTTACATTAATTGCTTCAAAATTATTACTTAATTCAATGCTGATTATCCTATAATAATCTTCTAAATATGATTCTATATGATTTTATTTAATAAATTACCTATAATCGCGAACAAATTTTAGCAAAATCGGTACAAGCCTATACTGATTTTCTTATAATATTTTTTCTTAAGGCCAGTTTGCAATTTTACATGAAAGTCGCTTTCATTCCTTTTTTCGATCTCAGTTGTTTGTATTACTTAATTTATTTTTCTTTTAATACTACATATTATTATTAATAATATAATAGTAGTAATAATTATTAACAATAAATTATCTGTCGTTAAGAAAATAAGACGATTTATATATATATTTTTTTTTTACATGATCCCCCCCCCCTCACTTGTTAATAACTCAGGGCCTACCCACTTATTTTTTAAACAATTTCAGGCCCGACTAAACTAGATGCACGAATTTTTCAAGATATCGTCTTATAACAGAAAGTGAAAAATGAATTTTTACTTGTTTCAGTTGTTATAACAGGACCACTCGGCTGTGAAGTCGGATTACTGAAAAAGCGCCGGCAAGCGGACAATCGATCCCTTCAAAAATCGTCCGACGTTCTTCTATTCTTTATTTTGTACACTCACCATAAATAAATTCAATTCTCCCACAACATTATGAAGGCTCCAATGATTTCCACTTGTCTTTTGAGGAGGAACAAACAGCCTTAGCGGATCGCGTGAACGGAACGGTTACGTAATTGGGTGACCGTAAAGTGACCGATCCGTTCAATGGGCCCGCTAGGGCATATTTTATCCTTTTTCACATTTATTCTCAATTTCACATATGAATCAACACTCTTTTTGATCTTTTTACACATTTATATTTACTTATTTGTATTTATTCATGTGTTAAAAAATTACAAATAAAATAAATAAAAATACAAATAAATAAGCATAAATGTGTAAAAATATAAAAGGAGTGTTGAGTTATATGTGAAATTGTGAATAAATGGGAAAAAGAATAAAAATATGCCCTAGTGGGCCCAGTGAACGGAACGGTCACTACGTGGTCACTATACGGTCACTACGTGGTCACTTTACGGTCACACAATTGCGTAATCGTTCCGTTCATGCGGTCCGCTAGGGAGGGCGTCTACTAATTTTCGCCCAACAAATTCAAAATTCCCAGTTATTTCCCGGTTGTAAAGAACAAATCTCCTCTTACTAGAAGCACGAATAGTACGTGTAATTTTATGTATTGTGATATCTTATAATATTTAATCAAAATAATATTTTTGTAATTTATACTGACGAGTAAAAATGAATATAAGTAGATTTAGACAATTGCTTCAGACATTTCGGCACACGATGGTGGCCCTCTTCACTTAATTATTCAACTTTTTTACAACTAACATGGGAAATACAATTTCGATGTCTTAATTATCTGCGCAGACTTGGTTAACATGGCAGTTGTTATTTTTTATAAGGCCGAAATTATATATTATATATTATTTAATTATATATTATATATATAAGTGTACCGAAATTTCGGTACGAATAGCCGGATTTTTGTGTAGACACACCCATATTTGTACCAAAATTTTGGTACACGTAGACATTTCCTTTTTATAAACAGATCTTTGGTTAACAATTTTTGGTATTCTAATTCATTGAATAATTCTTAGATATGATTTTTAATATCTTTGGTATTCACGATTAATTAATGATTAATTATTGTAGAGTAATTGCAAAAAAAATTAATTATAATTTAATGTGTTTATAGCATAGTTCACATAAACCTCACTTAGTATTAAAATAAATAATATTTATAATTGTTTTTGTAATAAATCTGCAATAACTAATCAATAACCAATCGCTAATACCAAAGAAATTATAAACAATATTGTATCTACATTTTGTTTAAATTTTTAAAAAATCATTACAAGTTTTACATTTATTTTTTAATCTTTTCAAGACTTTTAAATATCTCATAAACTTACTCGAATTTTTTCTAAAACTTTGTAATCTTGCAAAATTGAATTCTAAAATCTTTTATATTCGTTTTTGAAATTTTAGGAAATAATTTCAAATCTTTTTTCAATTTTCTCTTAGAATTCATTTTCTAAAATAAAAAATCATGTGACATTTTTTCCTTCATGTGATTTTTTTTACTCTCTTGAAACCTTTCAAAATTCTTAAAACCGCTTCTTAATTTTGTTTCGCAATCTTTAAAAATCCAGGTTTAAAATTTGTTGAAATCTTCTCACATTTTCAGTTATTTTTTGAAAAGACGAATTTTTAACAAAATGGTTGAATATTCAACCAAAAAAGATTATTTTTCGACCAGTTGCATTTTTAACTGAAAAATATTACATTTTTACCAACACAGACGAATTTTGTACAAAATAGTTTCATTTTTTAAACCTAAAATATGAATTTTCAATAAAATTGTTAATTTTAAACTAAATAGATGAATTTTATACCAAAAGAGACGAATTTTCAACAAAATAGTTCAATTTTCAACCAAAGAGATGAATTTTCAATTAAAATGATGAATCTTGATAAAAAGATACATTTTTAACGCAGTAGTTCAACTTTTAACCAAGTAGTTGAATTTTCAACCAACAAACATGAATTCTCAATAAAAAAGATAATAGTTAATATTTCAACTAAAGAAGATTTTAATTGATTATTTTCAACTAAGTAATTAAATTTTCTAACAAAGAGATGAATTTTCAACAAAGATCAATAATTTTCCGCCAAAAAATACGAATATTTAACCAAAAAAAATGAATTTTTAACTAAATTGTTAATTTTTCAGTTAAAAAAATGAATAAAAAAAAACGAATTTTCAACTCGAATTATTCTTAAAATTTTGAGAAATCTTTAAAATCATAAAAATGACTTAAAATTTTCCAGATTTTTTAAAACATTTTTATAAATCTTTTGAAATTTTCCCTAAAAATAAAATTTTCAAAAGAAAATCATTTATAATTTTCCTGGGAATTGCAAGAAAAATTTTATGTTTTCTTGAAACCATTCTTAAAAAGCAAAATCTTTTTAAAAATCTTTTTGTTAGAAATTTTTTGAAATATTTTCAAATTTAAAATTATTTTTTAATCTTTTCAAAATTTCTAAACCTTCTAGACATTTTTTTAAATTATGCATTTCCTGGTTAGCAAAAATTAAAAAAATTAGAACTCTTAGAGCTGAACATTTTTTCACTTGAAGTAATCAAAACTGAACTTCAAATTAAAGCCCTTAGTGTGGACCTCTCTTAAATTTTAATCTTTTTTTAATTTAAGCGTAAAAAATGTTTAATTTAGAAACTTTGATTTCAAACGCTCAATAATTTAAAGGCATAAAATTGAAGATTTGAAACACTTTTTAATCGATGACAAATTGAAAATTAAATGCCGTTCAACTGCACAAATTTTAATTTCAAACTTTTATAAATTGAACAGTTCAAAGAATTCCGGTGAAAAAAATGAAAATCCACGCCATTATTTTCAATGCTCTCAAATGAAGAATTAACCATTTTTAACGTTAAAATCTGTAAATTGTTTAATTTTTAACGCATTCAGAATCGTCTTATAAAATCAATTATTGTTCAATTTTTAATACACGAAATACAGTTCAATTTAAAAAATTATTAATAATTGTTATATTTACAGTTGATCAACTTGAAGCGATTATGGTAGGAAATTCTAAATTTCAAACGCTTTTAATTTTTAATTTTTTAAACTTCAAAACTGCCTTTTGAAATTCTCTGAATTGAGAATGTACGCTTAAAAATGAAGATCTAAAATGAAAATTTTTTTAAGTAAAAGATTTTAAAAGTGCGCTTTGTAAAGTGAGTGATTATATCATTTAAAAAGTTAACAATTGATCTTATTTTAAATTGCATTATATCATGTAGTATACAATTTTTGATATTTAACGTGATTGGATAGATTTTTCTTCTAGAAATTTGTAAAATTTCCAGTCAAAAACTAAATTCGCAGTCATTATCCGTTTTTTCTCGGTCTCAAAAAATTCCCAATCAGTTCTCAGTTTACCGATCCAGCGGCCATCCTGAAAATGATAAGCATTTCTCCTAAAGTTAAAAAAAAATCTGCATAATTAGAAAAATTGCCTTAAAATTTTCCGGATTCTTATTGAACAATTTATGAAATTTTTTAATAAATACTCACTTAAAATTAATTTTTCAAAATAAAAAACATTTGAAATTTTTCCAGAAATATTATGAAATTTTTTTTTATTCTCTTGAAACCTTTCAAAATTTACATTTTCCAAAACTTATCATGTGATTCTCGGTTCTTTCTCCGCTTTCCGGACCAGTGGACACCAAGATGAAGAAAGAAGCGAGAACCTTTTTGTTTTGGTCCCATTTTAACAGGGTTCTCCTAAAACCAGTAAGTCATTTTGATCGAACCATCCGAATCTCTTTGAGTTTCCATCATACTCGTCTGGCGAGCTAAACGCCGAACGCCCGCTGATGAACGTTGATCGTCTATTTTAGGTAAATCTGGAACTTCGTCCAGTTCCACAGCTTCACAGCCAGAGAGATCTTCGTATGAAGTGGTTGCTGATGGTGGTCTGGTGAAGAAATAAATTCCTTTTTAATTCTGCGGTATATTAAATAAATACGAGGAACCCTGGCGAAAGTATCGGATTCCTTCCGAACCAATCCGAAATCATCGGAATCATTCCGGAATCTGTATCCGAACCAATCCGAGTAAATTCGAACCAATCCGAAAAAATGTCTACATTTCGTTCGATGCAAATCGGTCAAAAATTAATCCGACTCAATCCGGTCCAATCCGAACTTCTAATCCGAATGAATCCGAACCAAATTTTCCATCCGAATGAATCCGAACTCGGATTGACCTAAAACGATTTTCAATCCGAATGAATCCAATTCAATCCGAATTCATTCGGATTGAAAATTCAGTGTATATCAATCCGAGTTCAGATTAATTCGGATTCATTTGGATTGAAACTTTGGTTTCGGATTAATTCGTTTTGGAGTCCGGATTGAACCGGATTGAGTCGGATTAATTTTTTAACGATTTGGGTCAAACGAAATGTAGAACTTTTTTTCGGATTGGTTCGAATTGACTCGGATTGGTTCGGATACAGATTCCGGAATGATTCGGATTGGTTCGGAAGGAATTCCTATCCGATACTTTCGCCAGGGAAGCAAAAATCAAATAACTGTGGAGAAATTACCTGATTGGAGCGCAACGAAGACAGTCTGCACATGTCCAATCTTTTCCGAAAAGCTCCCCCTCTTCTACAGTTTGAGGCAGTCTGTGATGCAACGTTTCTGGTAACCTCAGGCCTGAGAGTCCACCGATAACTGAGACTGCACCCAAGATTACTAAGGGCAAAACTAAATTGTCCCTGCCCTGAAATAGAAAGAGTTATTTCAAAATGATCATTTCAACCAATTTATTGAATGATATCATACTAGCAGGCCTCGGACTTTTTTTAAACTGCGCGCTACCCTCCAGGAAATAGAAAAAGAATTCTATATCTCTCAGTAGGTCACTTTGCATCCCTAAAACGCTATCTTTTCCTATCCCAAATCTCAATCATTTTTTATCTCTTTCTCTACCTTTCGTGACCGATGACTCTTATCTTTTTCTATCCCTTAGTATTATTTTCCGAAATTGAGTACTCTTATCATTTTCTATCCCTCAAAATTCGGAAATCCATCGAAAAGTTAGGGAATTTATTTTAAAAAATTTATTTGAAAATTTATTTCGATAAATTAGTCGACAACTGTGTCGTACTTGGCAAAACTGTTAGCCGGGCCTCAAAACCTTCAGGATGACGTGGATAGATAAAGGATAGAATGAGATAGAGAAGAGGGGATTGAAAAATATAGATGTGAATTTAGATTGACAAAGATATAGAAAAAGATAGACGTTGATAGATGTATGACGCGATCAGATAGGGAAGAGGAGATTGTAAAAGATCGACGGAAATTAAGATTAACCGAGAGATAGAAAAATATTGACGTGGATAGATAAAGGATAGGATGAACTAGATAAGAGGGTATTAAAAAGATAGAAGTAAAATTAGATTGAAAAAGATTAGGAAAAGATGTACGTAAATAGGCCAAGGATAGAATAAGATAGAGAAAAGGGTATTGGAAGAGATAAACGTGAATTTAGATGGACAAAGAGATAGAAAAAAAAGATGTTCATAGATGAAGGATAAGATGAGATAGAGAAGAGGAGATTAAAAAACATAGACGGGAATTTAGATTGTCAGAGACATAGAAAAAGATAGACGTTGATAGACAGAGGATAGGATGAGATAAAGAAAAGGAGATTGAAAAAATATACTGGAATTTAGATTGATAGAGTGATAGAAATCGATTGACGTGGATAGATAAAGGATAGGATGCGATGGAAAAGACGGCATCGAAAAAGACAGGCGTGAATTTAGATTGACAAAGAGATAGAATGAGACATAATTTCGCTATATCTTTCGATCATAAAGATTGAAAATTATTCAAAAAGATAGGATCCCTATCTTTTTAATTTAAGCAGGGTAATGCAACTATTTTTTTAATCTGCCTTTAAACATCGAAATTTCGAAAGGATTCCATGGGAGATGTGCATTAGGTTGGTCCAAAAATTGCCAAGTTTGAAAAGTGTAATGTGCTTGTGGATGTTTTTGAAAAAAAAGAAATCGCGAAAAAAGTGTAGTCCATTCGGATGAAATCTTGCACTCCTTCATTGAGGTCAAAAAATTAAATTTACTAAAAATTCAAATTTACGGCAATATTAGCCTAGTTTTTGAGACAAAATAGTGTTGTGTAATTTTATAGAAAAAAAATGTAGATAACTCTTTTTTACATAATTTACTTTTTCTTTTAACACCTCTACCTTTGAATAAAAATAAAAATTATAATTCAAATAACTGTCTAGGCACACTAAAAGTCTTAATTATTAAAACCAAAAGTAAATTATGTAAAAAAATGTATTTAGCCTTTGACCTTTATGATGAAGTCCAAGATTTCATCCCTTGAATTACATTTTTTTTGCCCAGGAAATGAAAGAAAGATTCAAAGAATTAAAAGGAATTGGAATCTGGAATTCCTGATGAATCCGAGTTTCGGAACATTTCGAATTCAAATGGATTTAAAATTTTTAGATTAGAAATTATTTTAAAACAAATTTTTTGTACTGCAATTCTTGCTTGTTAATCGCACGTATTAAATATGCAATGAAATCCTCCATCTTTGTTTAAAAATGAACGAATACTAAAAGTTAAATACGTTCTACACGACAGAGAATTGATAAGGAATTAAAGATACTGTTTCAGTTCTATTTCAGTAATTCAATGTAATTACGATCCACCAAAACACTAGTGAATCCGGAAAGTTCCACAAAACGTGTTTAACGTATTTAACGTATCTTGGCTCACCCAATTACTTCTGAATTCTTTTGAATCTTTTTTTTTTATTTACTGGGTGCTTGAAAAATCGTTACAGAAAATTATTATACGAAAATCATTATAGAAATTAAGAATGTTAAAATTTTAAGGGTTACAAGGATTTGAACGAATTTTTGAGGGACTTCTACTGATTGTAAGGCTTTTAAAAGGATTGTAATGGTATTCCAAATATTTTGAGTAATTTTAAAAGATTTAATCGGCTTTCAAGAAATTTAAAAATAATGTCACGGATTTCAAGAATTTTCGAAATATTTCGAGGAAGTTTAGAGAATTTTAAAGATTTTCAAACATTTCCGGAGATTTTAAGGGATTCCAAAAGATTTCAGGAGATTTAAAAAATTTCAAGGGATTTCAAAGAATTTTAGAGGATTTCCAAAGATTTCAAGATATTTCCAGTGAACTTTAGAAAACAAATTAAATTCAATTTGAAGGGGTTTCTAGCGATTTCAATTTTTTTTTAAAGAATTTGAATGAATAAGTTTAATTTAGTATGAATTCTCGAGAATTTCCATGGATTTTAAGCGATTTCGACAGATCTCATAACAATTTCAGGGAATTTTAAAGATTTCCAAAAATATCAGGAGTTTTTGGGGGTTCCAAAGGATTTTAACAAATTTCGAGGGACTTTCGAGGATTTTAAGGCTTTTAAGAGGATGTTATGCGATTATAAATATTTCAACTAATTTTAAATGCTTTCACTGGCTTTCACTGGGTTTCAAGACATTAAAAATATTTCTACGGATTTAAAGGAATTTTGAAATATTTCAAGTAATTTTGGAGAATATTTATTTTTTTCAAACATGTCAAGGAATTTGAAAGAATTTTGTAGGATTTCCAAATATTTCAAAGGATTTCTAGTGAACTTTGGAAAATGAATAAATGAAATGAAATTTCAAGATATTTCTAGCGATTCCAAAGATTTCAACGATTTCCATGGATTTTAACGGTGTTTTTTTAGAAAACTTTGATAAGTAAGTTCAATTTAAATTATATTCAAGGGCTTTCAAATATGATTTATACTTTTTTGAATAGATTTGTACGTTTTCTAAAGATATCAAGGGATTCTAAAGGATTATAAGAGATATACAAATTTTCAAAAGATTTCAAAGAAGTTTGTAGAATTTCCAAATATTTCAAGGGATTTCTAGTCAACTTTGGAAAATAAATGAAATGAAATTCAAGGGATTTCTATCGATTTCCAGGGATTTTAAGGTATTTCAAAAGATTTCAAAGATTTCTAGGGATTTTAACGGTGTTTTTTTTAGTGAACTTTAATGAATATATATATATATATATATATATATATACCATTAAACCATTTC
>CAKNYM010053719.1:276299-297252 GCA_932195095.1 Andricus curvator | reverse complement strand
AATAATATTATATCAGGGTGGCCGCAAAACTTCATTTTCAAAATTCCCTAACTTTTCCTGACCAATTTTTCATTTTCCCGACCATTAATATTGAAAGACCAGATTCTTATCTTGCAAGCTTTCTAACATAGAGTCTTTTATAAACGGAATAAAACAATTTCAAATTAAAATATGTCAAATTTATTATCCTGGACAATTATTTAAAGTTCCTCTTATAAAAACTCCCTGACTTTGGAAAGATTTTTTTCAAAATCCTTGACTTTTCCCTGATTTCCAGGTTTTCGCTGACTTACGGCCACTCTGATTAACGTTACCAATTGAGAGTTATCAGGCACGTCTTCAGTCGCATGTTAGGAGTTTTAAAAAGCGACAGGACTCCAGGCCCAGTCCGGAGTCTTTCTTCTTCGCTTTTCGTCCTCTTCATCGTCATCCTTTGACGCAGCTTTTGAGTGAACGATTCCGGAAGCTCTTTCCCGTTTACTTTTGCCAGAGTTTTCAGGATTTCGTTGGCTTCACTGAGGCGTCCTTTCGCTAGAAGCCACCTTGGTGATTCTGGAAGAAACCTACATACCCGTTACCGCATAGTCATAGGAAAAGGAGATTTTCGAAAACTTAATTCTAGAGCAATTACGCCTACTATTATAATTTGGAATGAGTTTTATTTACACTGGAACCTGGATTTCCGCAAACTGGATTTGTGCGTTCCTAGAATTACTGCCCTCGGCAATTTGATGATGAGGGGAGCCGCGGGACCGAGAGAGGCGATGCTCAGTCATGCGTGACAAACAGCATGAGGAGCTCACTCTCAGCGCGTTAGTTGCATCAGGTTGCGTCATGATCCCAAATCCAAAAGAAATTATTCATGCGACCCTCCCCGTTTACGTTCGGAGTCCCTGGATTTGTGCCAAAGGAAACTGCGGACCATACCCGAAACTGTGCACAAATCGAGGTTCCAGCGTAATTAAACAAGAAATTATCAAATGTAAAAACTGACCACCAATAGAAGAAGTACATGAGGAATGGTGCACTCGTGACAATTGCTAATGTTCTCCAATCACGCACCAAGTAAGTTACACCAGCTAACATACATAAACCCATAGTGTAGAAGGAGCAAGTCATGACGGTAACGAAGGATCGATAATTTGGCCCAACTAATTCTAATGCTGCAAGGAAAAATCAGAATAATTAAATTTTGTAATCTCGTAGTCATCAGGAGTTTCGAGGGGTTAATTACTCGGATTTTTGGTGTTTGCTAGATTGCATGAGATTGCAAAAGATTCCATGTATATTCATGTGCGTTCATTCATTCCATGTATTATAGAAAATTTATTATAGAAATTACATTTTTTAGTAAAAAAATATATCCAATCACTTTGAAAGTCACACGCTACTACAAGCTATGATACTTATTAATAATATATTTATCATATTCGAAATACCTAGAATTTAAATTTAAAATTATAGTTTTGAATGTGAATTTTTAAAACAGTTTAATCTGTGAGACTTTAAAACTAAAGTTTTTTTTTTGTTTCAAATGCTTAAATTCGAAAATATTTGGTTGGTAATGTCAGGACAATTTCATTTTGAAATATTTCAAAATTGCAGAATTTCATATCAAAATCCTTGATAGTCAGTTTTTAATTTGATAATTTTAGATTTACATATTCTAAATTGTTTGGTTTTAATTTTAAACGCACAATGCTTTCTCGTTCCTTAAAATCTTCAAAATCGTAGAGTATCAAATTGAAAGACAATGAAAAATTAAGACAATAATAATTTCACAAATTCAAGCCTCAAAAATGAGCAGATTTTAGAACCAGGTATTGAATATTGATTTTTTTTATTTGAAAAATGTTCCAAAAAGTTAAACATTTCAAATACAGTTTAAAAAAAATTTCTATTGAATAATTGAATAATTTCCTTAATTCTTAATGGTGACTATTTAAGAATTCTGAATTTTCATGGTAAACGCTACATTTTCAATTTTTCCCTATTATAAGTTTACATTTTGCGATTAAAATTGAAATTTTTGAAATTCGAAAAGTATAATTAAAAATTTGTTAATGGTTAATTTCTAAACGATTTAAATTTACTTCAAGTAATTTAAGTAGTTCAAATTTTTCGAATAAAATTGAAATGGTTGAATTTCGAAAAGTATAATTCACAATTCAAAAATTCTTAATTTCTAAACCATTAAATTTACTTAAAGAAATAGAAATTTTTAAGGTTTTGAGTACAAAAAAGTTTTAATATCACAATTCTTCCTGATTAAATTTTTTTTAATTTTAAATGAAAATTTTAAATCCCTTAAAATTGTTGTAATCTGTTGAAATCCATTGAAATTTGTAAAATTCCCCAAAATCTTTCAAATAAGGTCCTATAAAGCTTAATCTTCTCTCCATTAATCGTGTGTAATTCTTTGAAATTCCTTGAATTATTTGAAAATCCTACCAAATTCGTTGACATCCCTTGACATTTTCATATCCCTTGAAATTTTATCCAATCTTTTAAAATTCTTTGAAATTCTTGAAACTCTTTCATATCCTTTAAAAATGATGAAATCCGTAAACATTGCTTGAAATTAAATTAAATTTATTTCGCAAAGTGTACATTATTTGAAAACCCTTGAATATAAATTGAATTAAACCTATTCATTAAAGTTCTCTAGAAAAAACGTTACATTTTTTAGGAATCTCCTGAAATCCTTGGAGATTTAACAAAATCCTTTAAATCTCGTGAAATTTCTCGAAATACCTGAAAATCCCTTGAAATCGCTAAGAATCCCTTAAAATTCAATGAAATTTCATTTATTTTCCAAATTTTTCTAGAAATCCCTAGAAATCTTTGGAAATCCTACAAAATTCTTTAAAATTCCTTGAAATATTTGGAAGACGTAAAAATCCATTTAAAAAAATATAAATCATTTGAAATCCCGTGAATGTAATTGAAATAAAGCTGATTCATTAAAGTTCTTTAAAAAAAAAAGTTTCAATCCCTAAAAATCATTGAAATCCGTTGAGATCCTTTAAGATTTAATATAATCCTTGGAGGTTTAATTAGCAATCCTTTAAAATCTTAGCAAGTCCTACCAAATTCTTTGAAATCTCGTGAAATTTGTTAGATCTCTTGAAATTCTTTGGAATTTCTTAAAATCCCTTGAAATCTTTGTAAAACGTACAAATCCACTTTAAAAACTATAAATCATTTGAAATCTCTTGAAGGGAAATTGAACTTGTTCATTATAGTTCTCTAAAAAACATTTAAATCCCTATAACTCTTTGAAATCCCTTGAAATCCTTGGAAATTTAACAAAATCCTTTAAATCTGGTGAAATTCATTTGAAATCCTTTAGAATTCCTTGAAATCTTTGGAAAACGTAAAAATCTATTTAAAAAAGTATAAAACATTTGAAAGCCCTTAAATATAATTTAAACTGAACTTTTTCATTAAAGTTCTCTAAAAAATCTGTTAAATCCCTAAAAATATTTGAAATCCCTTGAAATCTTTGGAAATGTAACAAAATCCTTCAAATCTTGCGAAATTCCTTGAAATACCTTAAATCATTTGAAACCTCTTAAATAGAAATTAAATTAAACTTGAAATAGTTTAAAATCGATAGGAAAACATTTAAATTTAATTTATTTTCGGAAGTTCACGAAAAATATCTTAAAATCTTTCGAAATCCTAGAAAATTCTTTGAAATCCCTTGAAATTTTTGAAATATCTTGAAATTCCTTGAAATCCGTTGAAATATTTTTAAATCTCTTGAAAGCCAATGAAATCTTTTAAAATAAGTTGAAATATTTAGAAATCCTATAAAATCCTTTCAAAAGCCTTAAAATCCGTGGAAGTCCCTCGAAATCCTTTGGAATCCCTTAAAACCTCCTGATATGTTTGGTAATCTCTGAAATATCGTGAAATTTTTATGAAATCTGACGAAATTGATTAAAATCCATGGAAATTTTCTGGAATTTCTTGAAATTCTTTAAAATTTCTTGAAATCCTACGTTAAACAAAATAAATCATTTATTTGTACTTTCTCTATTGTTTGCATTAACTCTTTCAATATTTTAACATTCTAAAGAAGAAAATCAGTATAGAAATAAATTTATTTCTATACTGACTTTCTTATAATGATTTTTCTAGAATCGCGAAAAAAATATGAGAAATTCATTATAGAAAATTCATTAGAGAACTATACTGAATTTCCTATAATATTTTTTCGTAAGGCGGGGCTGTACAAAGTTTCATATAATTTTCCCATAAAAATCATACGACATAAAAATACCAGTGATCTTTGTGGTAAATTTACAAAAAAGTAGTCAAGTTCACACAAGGAACGGTGTAAAATTACAGGAAAAAAATACAACATTCTGTAAATTCCCCTAAATGTTGTGAATTTTCTTCGATCTTTGCGGTAAAACTACCATAATTCTTGATGCAAATTTCCCACAAAGATCACTGGTATTTTTATGTCCTGTGATTGTGTGGTCAAATTACACCTTTATTGTAAATTTTATACAGTTATGGGAAAATCCTTTCAGAAATCAGTGTAAACTTACAGGAAACGTGTAATCTTCCTGAAGAAATCATAGGAAAAAATTACAGAACGAAATGTATTTTTCTTTCACATTTTTACAGTCGGGGATTATAAGGTATTGTAGAAGATTGGAATGGGTTGCATAGGATTGCAGAGAGAGTTTACACCAGATTGCAGGAGTAATTAACCCCTCGAAGAGATTGAATTGGTATTCTTACAAATTATGAACGGGATTTGATAAATCGCTGGGATTGTGAGTCCTACTACCATTCGACAAGCTGCCCAGGTCCAGAAACTGTTTGATATCGATGTTAGAAAACCACCAGCTATCAGGGTGGCCAAGCAGGAGAAAAACGAGAGTCTTCGTCCTATCCTATTCACAAAAAAAATTGATTAACAAATTAATATTTATGGTTATTCTTACAGGGTGTCTAGTGATCAGGCAATATGAAATTTCCGCCTTTTTCCCGACTACACTTTCACCCCGACCAATTGAAATGTCTTTTTGTAATTTGTCCTAATTTAACGTATAGAAATAGGAAATTCAACATAATATACATGTGGGGCATTATTTCTGAAATAACCACTCAAAAAATCAGAAAAAAAACTAAGTAATTTGTTTAAATCAGGCCTCACAGTCCCTATGGGATAAAATGTAGGGACCAAAGGGTACTTTTTTTCACGCTCATAGGGTACTTTTTTTCGTGCTCAAAGGGTAACCAATTCAGGATAAATTCGTAATAATTCAGGACAATTCAAGTTAAATTCCAAAGAGTTCAAAAGAATCGGAAAAATTTTATTTAAAAAATGCCATTGATTTCCGTAAAATTGGAATGAATTTAGAAGAATTTAAGGTAAATGAGAAGAATTCGATGAAATTCATAAAAATTCACTGTGAGGTTAAAAGAATTTGGGACCAATTAAATAAAAACTTTTAAAAATTCGAAAAAATCAATTGAATTAAATAGAATTGAGGAATTTAGAAGAATTCAAGTAAATGAAAGAAATTCAAGAGAATTCCAAAGAATAACTACTATAAAATTTCGAGAAATTTAAGGGAAATAAGAACTCGATGAAATTTATTTAAAAAATCAAGCCTAATTTTAAAAAAAGGGAATTAAAAACAATTCAAAAATATGAAAAAATTCATTATGGGCTGCAAATAGGGTACCATAGGGACCAAATCTTGAAAATAGGGTACTTTAGGGACCTCAACAGAATATAGGGTACAATAGGGGGTATAGGGACCGGTCTGTGAGGCCTGTTAAATATTTATCGAGGAGGAGGGGGTGAAAATTTAGGGATTTTCATGGATATCGTTTATTCCGGTGATTTTTAAGTCTTCTAATGACGATAAAAAAATGTCGTCCAGTAAGTTTTAATAGGTTTTTTTTTACGTTCTTTCCATTGATCTCAATCGTTTTTAGAGAAAAATCATATTTTATCTTAGAAAATGAAAGTCAAGGACGAATTTTACTTTTTTTGGAAAAAAGTAATTTTTTATTTTTTCACCTCATAAGAAAGTCTAGGTTTTTCCCTTTAAGAGCTTTAAGGGGAAAAGTAGGATTTTTATTGTTCATTCATGAAAATAAGCGATGAATGCTTTTTGAGAATATATTACCTGATTTGGCAATTTGTAACTCTTCTTCTAATGGTGATAAAAACAATTTTGTCCAGTATAGTTTCAATAAGATTTTTCACGCAATTTCCATTGTCAATATCAGTTGTTGAAAAAATTAATATTTGACCTTCAACAATGAAGGTCAAAAATAAATTTGATTTTTTTATAGGAGGAAGCTTTTTTAATTTTTTTTAGAGCTTAAAAGAATGCTTGGGGTTTTTCCTTTAACAACCTTGAGATTAAGGAGTAAAATTTAATTTTTTATTGGTAGAAATAATTGTTTAGAACATCGACGCGCGTTCGCAAGCCTCATTGGGTATACAGGAACACTTAAAACTTATTTTAGTAACAAAAATTAAATGTTACTTTTTAGCCTCAATGCTCAAGGTACTTAAAGAAAAAAATTCAAGCTTTTTTTCTAACCTAAACAAATGAAATAAATAAATTATAGTAGAACTTTTTTTCATTGTTACTAAAAGAGTTAAAAGTCGCCGAAACAGATGGTACATTTTGAAAAACCACTCATCGCTTATTTTTATATATAAAAAATAGAAATTATACTTTTTAACCTCAATTCTCTTGAAGCGAAAAACCTAAGCTTTCTTTTCAGATAAAAGAAAGAAGAAAAAAATATGCATTTCATCCAAAAAATTAAAAAAAAATTTGTTTTTGAATTTCATTTTTAAAGGTCAATTTTTTTAAATCTTTATGATCAATTGACAGAAAGTGAAAACCCTTATCAAAACTGTACTGGACGATTTTTTTATCGCCATTAGAAGCGTTAAAAATTGCCGAAATAGACGACATCCCCGAAAATCAGAAAAATTTAATCCCCCCTCCCCACGGCAAATATTTATTCAAATGACAATATTTTTTCCATAAACTACTATCCAATAGCACAACAATTTACCCTAGTTTAACTTTCATTGGAGAAATTTGATTTTTTGAGTGGGGTTACTTGAGAAAACAATTATTTATTTATCATAGACTGAAGTGATAAATATTAATCGAAACTACATTGCAAATCACGAGTATTATACCACCTGTTTATGCATGATTGGTTAAGTTCTTTTACTGTTGATTATATGAGTTACAATCTTTTTAAATAAAATAAATAAAATAAAAAAAAATCTGCCCGCTTCGCGGGCACATTCTCATGGCGCGCTTCGCGCGCGGCTCGCTTCGCTCGCAAGTTTGAGCGCGCCTAGGGCGCGCGACTGTTGGATCTCGCGCTTCGCGCTCGATCATATATTTATCTCGCGCTTCGCGCTCGATTATGTATTCACCTCGCGCTACGCGCTCGGGCGTATTTGCATCGCGCTTTACGCTAGGCTCCTCTAGATTTTTGAACTTCGTGTTCGACTTCGATGGAAAGAAAAAATTTGTTTGCAAATATTATAAAATTATCAAAACCTCTACATATTAAGTGATTGTTAAATTTGCTTTTATTTTAGACTGAAAAGGAACTTTATTTACTCAAGGTTCTATCGACCTTAAGGAACACATTCTCATCCAGACACTCGCGCTTCGCGCTCGATGTTTGATTTGAAAATAATTTGAACCGTATGATAGAAACAAAAAAGTTTGAGCGCACTTACGGCGTGCGATTTGGTAAATACACTGAGCGCGCACTTTGTGCTTCGTGTTATATGTTCTTCATATACAAATTACTAAATTTGTATTTGATTTCAAATGAAAAGTAATGATATAATTCAGGCGACAAATTTTATTAGTTAACATTTTATTTTAGCTTGTGCCGTTTATCAAAAAAGTTAATTTTTTCATTTTGAATATATTCTTACCACAAAAATTGATTACGGGTGTGTAAGTCTTTTTTGAATGCACAATTTTTGTTCATTTATATGTTTTCGTACCTTGCATTGTTTTTTCAAAAATTTGATTTTTTTTACTGTCAATGTTATTTTCACGAATAAAACAAAAACCACGCATCCTATCGAAACATGAGTCACAATAAATTTGTACCTCTTCCTTGGATGAACAAATTTTGTTTCGGTCATTTTTTCGTAGCTGGTAATATTCGTCTGAAAATTTGATTTTTCTATTTTCAATGCTGTTTTTTACGAATAAAACAAAAACTACGCGTCATATCAAGAAGTGAATGATAAGAAATTTGTAGATCTGTTTTAGGTGCACAATTTTGGTGAGATGACCTTTTCTGGTATCTTGCATAGTTTTACAGCAAAATGGCTTTTTTGATTTTTCATTAATTTTTTGTGCGATCAAAATTTGAATTTTTTATTTTTCGAAAAATTCAAAAAGTTGTCATGAAAATATTATAGGGTGTTCAGGAATCAACGTTTTTCTCCTCTTGACTTTTTTTCATATCGTGCGTTTTTCGGCTTAAAATGATCATTTTCGTTCGTTTTTTGGAATTTTGAAAATGCTATAACTCCAGTAATTTTTTTTTTATCACGAAAAGTCATAAGAATATTTTGTTCGTCATTTTGCGTACTACTAATAACCGTACATAGAATTTTCATATCTTCCAAAAAAGTGGTCTCAAAAATTTTCAAAATGTGCTCACTTTTTGGATTTTCATCCAAAATAGCTGGTTAACGAACTCGTTCTCTATTTTTCGGCCATAAAAAAGTGTTTCAAAGCTCAATCAAATCTGATCATTTTTTCGAAAGTTATCGTGGCTACAGACAGACAGACAGACAGACAGACAGACAGACAGACAGACTACAGACAGACAGACACCTTCGTAAAAATCGTTTTTTCTGACTCAGGAGGTCTCAAAACGTGGAGATTTGATGAAAACCGACTATGTCAAATTTTACATAAAACCAATACCTTCTCATTAGAATGAGAATGTAATAAATAAATAAAATCTAATATATTAACATTTTTCAATGTTCTTAGAATTATTTGTAAGGTACATTTCTATAAAATCACACCAAATTATCACCATTATTGTTAACATTTTTGCTTGCATGGTGCAACATGTTTAAAATTAAAACAAAAATGTTGAAAAAATTGTAATATTTTATCTGCTGAAAGAAATATTTTTGTAAAATATATGAAATAAGTGATCATGAGGTTTCTATCAAATTTATCTAAAAAAATATCTATATATATATATTTTCATATTTTATTTTTCTAAAGATGAGATGTCTTTGAATTGTTCCAACTTTTTTGTATCAACTTATTAAAATTTTATATTAGAAGGTGATTGCCAAAAAGTTGACCACTGTAAATTCGAGTTGTTTTCCACTTTTCCTTTAAATAATAAATTTTTTATAAAATTATCTCAGTAAAAAACTTACATCCAAACAGAAATTAGTACAATTTCAAAATTTTTGACGACGTTGTTTAGAAATTATAAACAAAAAAGTACAAAAAATGTCTTGTCACGCACCTGTCTCAAATTTTTTTATTAATTTTATACTTACGAATATTTTAGTACAATGAAAAATCGATTTATCAAAATTGATTCCAAATAACAATAAACAATTATCATTATTTTTACGTAGTATTTTTTATAAAATTTGCGGTAACGCTCCATATTAATATATCATGCTATAAAATGAGAGGAAAATGTTAAAGTCAAAATCAAATAAATCGTCGACAGAGACATTTTTCCCATCTTTAAAAAATTTGTATTTGTTCTGCATATATTTTTGATTTTTGAATTTTTTGTTTTATCATGGAAGGATGTCCTATGATGCGACCTTTATAGATAATTCGGATAGCTTTCAAGCTTTTTAAGAACAAACAATTTAACTCTCATAATTAACATTAAAAGAACTTAAGCAATCATCGAAAAAATTTGATGATATCATAACAACAAAAAGAAGATAAAGTAGAAAAAAGTATATTTTCGGACAGAAGAAAAAAATTTCCGATCCTATATAAAATTTCTGGATTTTTCCCGATTTTCGTTAAATTATGTCTTTAAGATTATAAGGAGAGGCTCTTTTATATAGTACTTCTTTTTTACATTTGCTTTTTATAATTACCTATCGTTTAATGTTCCAAAAAGGTAAACTCCAATAGGGCCTCCAGTATTGAGGGCAACCAATCCAAGTGTTGGGTAGATTGCTTTGTCGCAAACCAGGTCAAACTATAAATTTTTGGAGAAATTAGAATTAAATTAGCAATGTTTCCCAGCCTTTGGGTACAACATATTATTATTTAATTACATTAAAAATTAGAAAATCTTGAAGTCTAAGAATTTTTCAGGGTGGCCGCAAAACTTCATTTTCAAAATTCCCTGATTTTGCCCTGACCAATTTTTCATCTTCCCTGACCAATACTATTCAAAGACCAGAATTGTAATCTTGTGAAATTTCTAACATAGAATAATTTTTCAACCAAATATTTTAACTTTTAACCAAATTGTCAAACTTTCAACCTATAAAGATGAATTTTCAAACAAAAAAGATTGAAATTCAACCAAAAACAGTTAAATTTTTAGTTTTTAAAAATTAATTGAAGAAAAATGTATTTTCAACGAAAGAAATGAATTATCAACTAAAATGATAAATATTCAACAATAAAAATATGATTTTTTTACAAATTTGTTTAAACTTCAACAATGTAATTGAATTTTTAACCAAAAATATGAATTCTCAACTAATAATGTAATAGCAGATATTTCAACCAAAAAATATTTTAATTTTGAATAAAAAAAAACAGTTGAATTTATTTAAAAATACGAATTTTTAAACAAAATAGTTGAATCCTCAACCAAAAAAGAATTATTTTCAAACAAATAGTTGCATTTTTATCCAAAAAGATTAAATTTCTACCGAAAGAGATGAATTGGGAAACCGAAAAATGAAATTTTCGAAAAATAGTTGAATTTTCAACAAGAGAGATTTTAGTTGAATTTTCAACCCAAAAAGAGGAGTTTTCAACAAAATAGTTCAATTTTCAATCAAAGAGATAAATTTTCAACGAAGATAATGAATCTTCAAGAAATAAACTTGATTTTTGACAAAGTAGATCAACTTTTAACCCAGAAGTTGAATTTTCAACAAATGAAAAGATTTTTTAGTCAAAAAATAAAAAAACCTTATCCAAATAGTTAAAATTTTTAGCCAAGACGAATTTTCTGTAAAATAGTTTAATTTTCAACAAAAAAGTTAATTTTCAACCAGATATGAACCTTCAACAAAAAAATAAATTTTTAACCAAAAAATATAAGTTTTCAACAAAGTAGTTAAACTTTAAATGAAAGAAATGAATTTTCAACTTACATGATAAATCTTCAACTGGAATACTTAAATTTTCAGTTAAAAAAATTAATTTTGAACAAAAAACCGTATTTATAACCCAAGAGATGAATTTTCAACTGAAATGATGAATTTTTATACAAAAAAGACAAATTTCCAACAAAATAGTTCAATCCTCAACCAAAGAAGATTAATTTTCAACCAAACAATTGAATTTTAATTAAAAAAGCTTAAATTTATATCCAAAGAGATGAATTCTAAAACTGAAGACGAATTTTCAAAAAATAGTTGAATTTTTAACCAGAAAAGATTTCAGTTGAATTTTCAATACAAAAATACGTTTTTTCAACAGAAATTTTAATTTTCGACCATAATAGTTCAATTTTCAACCAAAAAGAATGTCTTTTTGGAACAAAGTTTTGAATTTGTAACCAAATAATAACATTTTTAACTAAAAATATAATCGGCAAAGAGAAGCAACTGAAACATGTTTAAGATAGAATCTTTTATAAACGGAATAAAAAATTTCAAATTAAAATTTTTAAATTGCAAATTTATTATCTTTGACAGTTATTTAAAGTGCCTCTTATAGAAATTCCCTCACTTTAGCAAGATTTTTTTCAAAATCCTTGATTTTTTCCTGATTTCCAGGTTTTCGCTGATCCATGGCCACCCTTTTTAACAATAAATTGGCTATAATGCTTACATCGACGACAATTGAAGATAAAACTTCTGACATGTCATATTCCCAGCCATGATCACATGGCACAACAGGCCATGAAGAATTAGGAGTCAGCAGGTCCATTGCTTTGATGGCTGGATCAGTCCAATTGATATCGTACCTTGTGCACTGGCTATATGTTTCATTGTCATCCTGTTTTTATACTAAAATTAGTAACAGTGCTTTTTCTTGAATATTAAAACAAATTTCAAACATATGTTACAACTTTTGATAAACACAAACGAGTGCTTAATAATATTACTTATTACAGGGATCACAGCTCAAAAGGTGCTCAAAAAAGGGAAAATGTTATATTTTTAAATATCGTTAAATAATTTTTTAATCATTCCTGTAATTAAAGAATTTATTTTAAAAATTGGATACAGGGGAAACCTCCCTACAGTGAATAATGGAATCTACAGTGGATAATCATTAATTAAAAATACTCATATGTGTAAAATAATTAATTTAAATTAATTAATAGGTAAGGCACTATACGTGTTCATAAATTAAAATGAATTCCTTTATATTAAATTTATCACTTTTATTTTATTTGTGCTCTTAATTAATAATTATCCACTGTAGGTTGCACTATCCACTGTAGGGAGGTTACCCCTACTTAGGTCGTTGTAAATCCATTCACAGCTATTTAAAAAAGTTCGACAAAAAAAAAATTTGTTAGACAAACAATTTTACCATGTTTAAAAACATTCTCATAATATTTCTTTCCCAGATTTTTTATTTCCTACTTACTATATATTTAATACTTTGAATGTTTTGAAACTAAACTCTTCAATACTCTTAAACTCAAAATAAAAATACTTAAAATTTGAGCGCCTACAATATTTCAAGTTTCAAAGACATTTAGTTTGTATGGACTCTGCGACAAAATATTTTAGCCTTAAACTTTTATTTAAATCCTAAATAATTTAGTTTGAATTCGGCCAAATAAAAAATTGTAAATTTTTGTTGATAAGATTTAAAAAAAATGAGACTGCTCAGTACTTCTATACAAATTTAATATTAAAGTGACTCAGTTTCGAACATTTGACTTTAAATTGTTCAAGGCAGAACATTTAACTTTGCAGTTACTCAACTTGGAATATTGCATTTTTCAATTATTTAATTTTTTTACACATAATTAAAAAGTGTTCACCCTCGAATACTTCTTTTTAAAATTACTGTATATTTTTTAACTGTTCCAACTTTTTACATTGAATAAAAAATTCTGTCACCGGTTTTCACATTTTGTACTTTATTTATTTATAAATAATTTATTTAGGTGCTTCAATATTTAATTCAAAAAAGTTGAATTCATAAATTATAATTAATAATTAATTTAACATTAATTAATAATGTAATGCGGTAGCATATTCTAGTTTCGAAAAGAATAATTTTATAGATATAAAAATAATTGTTCTTCTAGTTCTTATCTACATATAATAATTTTAGAGGATTTCGCGCGTAATTCAAATATCGTGCATTCAAATAGAAAGGAAAAAAAGGGGATGTTTATCGAGGATAGGGGAAAAAGAAGAATTTTAAAAAGAGGAAAACGCAGGAAAATACGGGAAAGAATGTCCTTGTTACTAACAAACTAAGTTTTTAAAAGATGTAGGATAAATATATACTAAGGTTGTTCTAGCCATACAGTCAGGCTTCAAATAAATCAATCTTTAACTACATTTATAAACTTGATAAAAAAGGCCCATCGCTTCTTTAAATATAGTTATTAATACTTGAATATTTGTGTTTTCCATTTTATTTTAGACAATAGTTGTAATTTTCATTCAATTTTAATTAAACATAGCTCATTTTATTCCTTAAACGATTCTTTATCATTGTATTCGTTACGTTTTTAAAGAAATTTTTTTATTTAGGTATTTTTCTATTAAAAACGCTTAGACTTCTTTTCTGAAATTCGTTACACAATTGAAGTAAAGAACAAGATCGTTAGATAGTTATCTCCATTCAAAATCCAACAATCTTAAGAATTGTTTATAAAATCGAAAGAAATAGCAACATTGATAAATATAACAAATTTTTAAATAGATTAATTTGTGATTCATAAAAAATCATAGTTGAATCTCCAATTGTTTATTTAGCATTAATTATTTGAGAATTTGTATTCTTTCTATCGCTTTAGAAAAAAATCGTGATTTTGATTCAATCTTCATCATTAATAGCCTATTTTTTGGCAAAACATTATCTGCAATTCCATTAAAATATTTTTTTATTGAACAAAGTTAAATTTACATGAATCAATTTGTTAAATAATTAATTAAGTAATATCTACTTAAGTACCTATCTACCTTATTTCTAGCGTATTTGTAATAAAATGCATCTAAATAGAATTGCAGGTAATGTTTTGAAAAACAAAATAAGCCATCGATTGCCGTTAGATACAATTTTTAAAATTTGTCTTATTTATTAATGTGACTATTTTCGTCGATTTTATAAACTATTTAAAAAATTTAAGGTGAGGTAATTAGTGAAAATCCTTAAACATCTTATATAATTTATATGAAAGCATGAAAGGCAATTGTTTAAATAATAAGATTTCCAATTTTGAATACAATTATTGTAGAGACTTGAAAGATCAGTTAAAAATTGTTAGATTTCTAACGCTATTAATTAAACATTGTAATAATTGTTTAGTTTAAATCCCAAATTATTTAATTTTTAATGATTTCTACTCCAAATGTTAAAATTTGGAACGAATTGAATCTGAAGTAATTCTAGCATGAACGCCTTCAATAGTATTTATACAATTCCATCTGAAATTATTACTTACAGGAATTTTTATAATTTAAAATTGTACAATTTCGTTTTTTTTTCAAATTCATAATTGTTTCAAACGATTTCGATTTTGAATGATTCGACATTACACTCTTTTGTTCAGAATTATAAAATTTGAAACCATTAAATTGTATATTACTCAATTTCGAACGTTTTTAATCCAAAATTGTTAACTATTAATATTTCCAATGTTCAATGAAATAAATTTAAAATTGACAAATAAATTACATTTTGAAAAGAACTAAAAAAGTCAAAAATGGCAAAAGTAACTTAAAGGCAAAGATTGATTTCAAATCTAAAAATTAAAAAAAAACTATAGAAGAAATAGAAAAATGAAAAGAAATTTTATATGCAGACCAAATCCATTTCAAATCAGACGGGGTTCTACACTTGAAATCGAAGAATCTCTCGGGGCGAAATATTTTGTTTTTAGAGGAAATTATGAGATACATATTTTTCCAATTTGCAAAAAAAAAAATGTTTTCTAAGAAGTTACGCGTATTTGAATGTTGTGCTTTGTTTTTAAACAAACCCGAATTTTTTTAAACCTCTATAACTTTTGACCTAATTGAGATATTTATTATTTTCTTTTTCATTCTAATAGAATTTATCATCTTCTTTCGTAATCCGCCGTAAAATTTAAAAAAGTTTAAAAATTAACAAAATTATGGCGGTTTTTCTGAAAAAATTTAAAGTCGATTTTCTCAAAAAACCCACCCTTACATTTTTTGCCAAGGTTTTGTTAAACTTACAAGATAACTTCTTTATCAAAGTACAACAAAAATTGGCAAAAAATTAAGGGGTTTTTTTAGAAAATCGACTTTTAATTTTTTCAGAATCGAAAAGAAAATAATAAACATCTCAGTTAGGTCCAAAATTATAGGGCTTTAGAGAAAAAAGTCGAGTTTTTTGAAAAACAAAGCACAAAATTCAAATACGCGTAACTTCTTAGAAAACATTTTTTTTGCAAATCGGAAAAATATGTACCCCCTAATTTCCTCTAAAAACAACATATTTCGCCCAGAGAGATTCTGCGATTTTCAGTGTAGAACCCTATCTGATTTGAAATGGATTTGGTCTTCAATAAAAGAAAAAGTTTAAATTAAATCTAATGAAGCAGATGGACTCTAAATTCAAAAAGCAATTACGACGATTTCTTGAAGAAATCAGCCGTATATTGACTAAAATACCGGTTCTCAATTTCCAAAATTGCAGAGGTGTGTATAAGAAGAAAATTTTATTGGAAGTATTTTGGATCAATATTGTGGGTTTCTTGGTAGCGACAGTTCTCTCCCTACAGTATATAAGAAAACAATGCAAAATCAGAGTGTAAAATTAGAAGAAAAAAATCTATATTAATAATTATAAAAATTGGACTTCAAAATTCAGTGCAATTTATAGTCGATTCTAAAACTTTTCTAACATTTTGATAACGAGCTTCAATCACGCAGTGAATCCGCATCGAGGTACCAGAGTATCGATTAGCTCTTGAGTCGGGCCACGTGTAGCTTAGAGTTGCTCTGGAATAGAGAATTTAAATGCGGAAATCGAATCTATTCACTTTCTGCGGTCAAGGTCTTATAATCGCATGGATTGCAGCAATAATTTTCAGTAAAAAATTAAAAATTAAATGCCAAACGTTCATCCTAATTTGGAAATTCGAAACCAAATCGTCATAAATCATCCCTTTTATCAATTTTCAGAGACGAAACTAACCCCAATCTTCCCCTCTTCTCAATTTTTTTTTTAACGAAGAAATTCCAGACGTTAGAAAACTTTGAAAGAGATCTTTTTAGTGATACTGATTAAAATTTTTTTGAGAAACTGAACCCGGAAAAATGTATATTGATTTTTTAATAAAATAGATGAATTTTTAACCAAATAGTTGAACTTTCAACGAAAAAGATGAATTTTCAATCAAGAAGAGATTAATTTTCGACAAAAAAAGAAACGAATTATCAACAAAATAGTTGAATTTCCAATCAAGAAGTAATAGTTTAATCTTAAATAAAAAATAGTTGAATTCGTCCGAAAAAGACAAATTTTCAACAAAATAATTGATTTTTCAGTCAAGAAAGAAAAAAATATCAACCAAATTATTAAGTTGTCAAGCCAAAAAGACGAATTTTCTACAAAAAAGTTTAATTTTCGACCCGAAAATATTAATTTTCAACAAAAAAGTTCATTTTCAACTGAATAGTTGAATTTTATACCAAAATAGTTGAATTTTCAAATAAAAAAGATCAATTTTCAACCTAAAATGGAATAGTTAAATTTTGCAACCAAAGAAATAAATTTTCAAATAAAATGATGAATCGTTAACAAACAAAATGAATTTTAAATAAAATTAGTTAAACGTTCAACGAATTAGTTGAATTTTAAATAAAAACCAGTCGGATTTATCTGAAAAAACGAATTCTCAACAAGATAATTGATTGTTCAACCAAAAAAGGTTTATCAGTCCAAAAAGAAAAAAAAATATTAACAAAATTATTAAATTTTGAAGCCGAAGACGAATTTTCTACAAAACGGTTGAATTTTCATTCCAAAAATATTAATTTTCAGCAAAAAGTTAATTTTCAACCAAATAGTTGAATTTTCCACAAAATAGTTATATTTTTTACCATAGAAATTAATATTTCCATCAAAATGATGATTCTTTCACAAATAAAATGAATGTTTAACAAAGAAGTTCAACTTTCAACCAAGTAGTTACATTTTCAACAAAAAAGATGAATTTCCAAAGAAAAATCGAATAGTTCATATTTCAACTAAAAAAATGTAATTTTAAAGCAAAAAAAAAGTTGAATTCATCCAACAGAGGCAAAATTTCAAGAAAATAGTTGATTTTTTTAACCAGAAAAGATTTCATAGCCTAGAAAAAAAATTTAACTAAATTGTTGAATTTGAAAAAAAGAAAATTATTTTTGTTTAGAATTGTTATATTTTGTATTTGTCGGACTGCCCAACATTCTAGTCCCTGAATGTCTTTGTTTGAAAATTTTTAAAAAAGATGTTGAGAAATAATTTCTAACGAAACCTTAAAAGAGTAGCGTTGATAGGACCCTCTAATCAAGTTTAATAATTCTGAAGTTGATTGTTATTATATGGCTTGGTTTAAAAAAAAAGAAGTAGGAATTTCAAAGTAATTGCTGTGGTTTTCAAATTATTTCTTTTTAGCTTACTTGTTAGAAAAATACTTTAAATAACTCATGGTTCTGTACTGAAAAGAATACACTAGAAAAAAATTAATGAGAATGGGGAATCAAAATATTGATTTATCTTTCAAGCTTTCATCTTCTTTAATTTTTTTTTTATAAATTTTTATCAGTATGAAGTGCTGAAGTATTAAACAGTTTTTTGAAACCTAGCTAGAAAACATTTTTTTAAATACAAAAATCACTAGAAACTTGCTAAAGAAAAAGCGCTTCCGTTAGAAGGTACTTCTGTTCAAAATTCACGAGATACTCACATGATATAAAGTTTTTTATAATAAATGAAAGCCCGTTTTAATCTACCTTTTATTGGAAAAATCCCCCTTTTTGCCTAAAATGAAACTACTGAACCGCTGTGACCCCTGTACTCACCTGATTGAACATCTTCTTTAATTATTTTAACCATTTTTGTACTGTGATTTTTAATCATTTTAGTTTTGAGAATAAAATGTATGGTGAAGGAATTTGGACTACCATCATTTTTACAATTGAGCCTACATCAAACTATCTACTTGGAAGAAAAGAGAAATATCTACTAATTACTTGAAAACCCAAGCGGACTTCATGAATGAAACGGTTACGTAATTGCGTCCCTAGCGGACCGCGTGAACAGAACGGTTATGCAATTTCGTGACCGTAAAGTGATCGTTCCGTCCACTGGGCCCGCTAGGGGATATTTTCATCCTTTTCCACAATTTTACATAGAACTCAACACTCTTAATCTTTGCAACCCTTATATTTATTTGTATTTATTCATATGCTAAAAAATTACGAATTAAAAGCTGTGTGCGGCAACCCGACGCATAATATATTGCATTTCGAGTTACCGCACACAGCTTTTAATTCTTAATTTTTCTGCACATGAATAAATACAAATACGTAAACATAAAGGTATGAAAAGATCAAAAGAATGTTGCGTTCTATGTGAAGTTGTGAATAAATGTGAAAAAGGATGAAAATATTCCCTAGCGGTTCCGTTCACGCGGTACGCTAGGGAGGCTAATCATCCAAATCTACCACTAGATAGGGTTGCGATGGGTTGAAAATTGGCATTTTAGTATTTTTGTCAAAGATGATACTTTTCACACCTGGTTGGTGGGGATTGCGAGACGTCTTCGCTTTGCTGGATCCAGCCCCTCGAGTCCCGGAACTTTGCACCAATGGGGTGGCGTATTTGCCATAAAAAGTTGGTTAAAGGCACAAAAGCCACAGGGCAAACATGCTGGCAGGCAGACCAGCCAAAGCAACTGCTTTTGATAGCGACCGAATTCTCCCACGACCGGTAATAGGTCATCGAGGTCAAAGGCATCCTAAGACACAAGATCATACACTTCGCTGATCATATGGAATATATATAGACTAGCATTATCAGCAGTTCATCGACTTGAGGGGAAACATCATTTTCAATTAAAAATTAAAATTTCGAATAACTATTTATTTGTTACAAGTTTTTCCCCATTCTAATTTGAATATATTAACACGTATCGTGTCTTGGCTATTAATTACATTATGTTAATTATTTTACATACATACTTATTTTTAATTAATGATTATCTACTGTAGGGTGGTCTCCCCTATACAGGATTGCATGAGATTACAAAAGATTCCATGCATTATAGGAAATTCATTATAGAAAATCATTATATGGAAAACGATTATAGAATAACAGGCCTTGATATCTTTAAAATCTTTTAAAATTTAAATGAAATCCATATGAAAACTTTTTGGAATCTCTTAAATCCCTTGATACCTTTCGAAAAATTTTTAAATCTATTAAAATATTTGAAATCTGTTGAAATCTATTGAACGTTGTAAAATTGTTCAAAATCTTTTTTAAAAAAACTGAATTACACTTATTCATTAAAGTTCTCTAGAAAAAACGTTAAAATCTCTATAAATCTTTGAAATCCATTGAAATGCCTGGAAATATAATGAAATCCCTTGAAATTTAATATAATTTCCTTTATTTTCTAAAGTTCTCCAGAAATCCCTTGAAACATATGTAAATCATATCAAATTCTTTGAAATCCCTTGAAAATTTTGTATATCTCTTAAAATCCTTTACAATCCCTTGAAATCGTTGGAGATCGTGAAAATCCACTTAAAAAGGTATAAATGATTTGAAAGCCCTTGAATATAATTTGAATTAAACTTAATGATTAGAATTCTCTTTAAAAAACCGTTTAAATCACTAGAAACCTTTGAAATCCCTTGAAATCCTTGGATATTTAATATCCTTCTATCTTGTGAAATTCCATGAAATCCCTTGAAATCTTTGGAATCATTAGAAATCCCTTGAAATTTAATTGCTTCCTGATAGAGGGAGGTTTGTAATGACCTAAATTTTCAAATATAGTTTTTTGACATATATTGATATAATTCGACCCCAGGAGCTCGAAAATAAAGTTTTAAAAAAATGTCCGTGTGTGTGTATGTGTAACTTTTTTCTGTTCACCATATCTCGAAAAGTAAAAGAGCTATGATCATGAAATTTGAATGAAGTGTAGCCCGGATTGATATACAGGCCTGATAGGATTCTGAGCTAGATCGCACATTTAGAAATAGTTTTTTCTTCTGTTTAGAGATTTAAAAAGAAAAATTTTAGCTTGTTTATATAAGAAAAACTTTTTTGATATTCAAAATACAACAACACGATATCTAGCTTATTTGTTCACGTCTCTGTAACGCATCGGTCGACCTATTGTTGAAACTTTTATGAACTACCAGTACCGATTTATAAAGTTTAAAAAAATGTTTATGTGAGAAAATTTTTTTCGATATTTAAAATACGACAATATTATATGTAAAGTATTTGTTCGCGTCCTTGAGACGAATCGATTGAACTATTGATGAACTTTT
>CAKNYM010053719.1:265110-276289 GCA_932195095.1 Andricus curvator | reverse complement strand
CGTCCTTGAGACGCATCGATTGACCTATTGATGAACCTTTCATGACCAACCAGTACCGATTTATGAAGTTTCAAAAAAATGGTTTATTCTGTTTCTATGAAAAAAACTTTTTTGATATTCAAAACACGACAATATTACATATAGAGTTTTTGTTCGCGTCCTTGAGACTCATCGAATGACATTTTGGTGAACCTTTTATGACAGAACAGTACCGATTTATGAAGTTTCAAGAAAATTGTGTATTCTATTTATATGAGAAAAACTTTGTTCATATTAGAAGTACTACATGACTGTCTCTGAAGTGTTTGTTTGCGTCTTCGAGACACGTCGAATGACCTATTGACGAACCTTCTATGACCTCCTATGATCTAGCGATACCGTTTTATAACTTTAACAAATATATTGTTTATCTTGTTGACATAAGGAAAACTTTTTTAGTATTGGCAATACAACTATAATGTATATCATATATTTGTTCTCGTCTTCGAGACGCGTGGATTGATCTATTGGCGAACTTTTGAAGACCATTATTGATTAATCAATAGCTACTCAGAAAGTTTTAAGAAAAGTTACATTGTTTCAATGAGGTTTTAATTTGAAATATAAAACTACCGTAGGTTAAAAAGTTGTTCATTGTAACAGAACACATCAATTTACATTTTGATGGGCCCTCTGATGATTTTCCGAAAATAAAATTTTCGGAAAGACAGAAACATAAGCTTGAAAAATTTTGCAAGTGTACATTTTTTTCTTTTGTTAGGGAAAACCTCCCTCTATGAGGAAGCAAATTTATTTGATACATATGAGGAAGCAAAATGCTCATAAAATGAGCACAAATAAATACACCCATAGTGAATACGTCCATAGTACTTCGCAGCCGTATTTCATTTATTTTCCAAATTTCACTAGAAATCCCTTGAAATTTTGAAATCCTACAAAATTCTTTGAAACCCCTTGACATTTTTGAAACACGTGAAAATCACTTGAAATTTTTTGAAATTCCGTGAAATCTGAGGAAATATTTCAAAATTAGTTGAAATATTTAAAAATCCTATAAAGTCCTTTTAAAAGCCTTAAAAATACATGGAAGTCCCCCGAAATTTATTGAAATCATTTGGAATCCCTTAAAATCGCCTGCTGCTATTTGTTGTTGTATATTGTTATTAAATCTGACGAAGTCGCTTAAAATCCATGGAAATTCTCTCGAACTCAAACTAAATTAAACTTCTGTGAATAAAACCGTTTAAATACCTATAAATCTTCGAAATCGTTTAATCTGGTGAAATTCCTTGAAATTTCTTTGAATTCCTAGAGATCTTTAAAATTGCTAGAACTCCTTTCAGATTTAATTTAATTCCCAAATTTTACTAGAAATATCTTAAATCTTTGGAAATCCTACGAAATTCTTTGAAAATCCTTCAAACTTTCGAAATCAATTAGAATCCCTTAAAATCTCCGGAAATGTTTCAAAATCCTTTAAACTCCCTGGAAATGTTTCGAAATTCCTTGAAATCTGAGAAAATATTTATAAATCCTATAAAATCCTTTTAAAAGATCTAAAATCCGCGCAAGTCCTTCGAAGTCTGTTAAAATCCTTTGGAATTCCGAAACAATAAAAAAATTGACAACTATACAAATTAGGAAAATAATCATCTTCTGAGACAAATTTTGATATCGCCCAAAATATAATAATTATTTAGCTGCCAGTTGGTAATAAACTTTTATTTTCGTAATGAAACAAATAAATAATCTTCGTATTTTTTCAATACGTTTTTTCTTTTTCGTTTCAATTTCTGTTGCCAAAGCAGAATTTTCATTTATCAATCTTATATTATATCTTGTCTCTGAATAAAAAAAAAGTTTCAAAATTCCCACTTTGCAAAAAACAAACCTTACATTTCCCGCACAAATAAAATATCCGTACAATTCCCGCTTTTTCCACACGCTGGACATCCTGAATAAGTATTATCAATTTGTTTTTAAAGTTATATAAATATAATTTTCTTAAGATTTTTGAGAAAATTCAAAATGATTTTTGAAGATGTCAGATGTCTCGAAAAAGAATCTAGAAGATTTTAAAGAATTTTTTTTTATTTTACAGACTTTTACAAAATATTATGAAAAATTCGAATCAGTTTAAAAGATATTGTGGTCTTTTAGATGCCTCTAAGAAATTTAAAAATATATTATGAATTTTCAGAAATCTTTTCAAGTTTATAAATATTTTTAATCTCTTTGAAAACTTCTAAAATTCCTAAATATCTTTTGAATTGACTCGAATTTTTCACAGAATTTATAAAAAATTCAGCAAAATGAAAGAAATTGCCTTAAAATTTTCCAGATTCTTTTTTGACAATTTTAGAAATCTTTTGAAAAATTTTGGTATCTTCCTAAATATTCTCTTACAATTAATTTTTGAAAATAAGTAATCATTTAAAATTTCCATAGAAATCTAGAGAAAATTCTTTTATTCTCTACAAACATTTAAACATTCTTGCAAAGCTTCTTTTTTTGGAAATTTTCAAAAATAGAAGACTAAGAATTGAGTTTCAAAACTGAACCGAAAAAGTGATTTGTATTTATTATAAATGATTTAATTAAAACATTAAATTCCCTTATGTGTATAATTTTTAAAACTTATGCAATTTTTTCTCTCTGGTCAAGATAAACAAACAATTTTGAATATTGAAGAATAGAAGTTGAGCAAAAAGTATTCGAATGAATCGAATTTCGAAGATTTGACAGTTACATTTTTTAAAATTAACATTGAAAAGAATTCCATTTTATCATGAATAATTTTTGCACAATAAGCAGGGAAAAGATTCATAATCAAAAAGAAAATTCCAAATGTATTTAAATATCTTGGATGATTTTTTTTTCCTAATTGGAAAATTTAATAATCAAAATATATTGGTTTTGAATCACCCACAAAGTTAAATTTTTTTCTTTTTCGAAAAATCCAATGTTGCAAGTGGGTCCAAATTTTCATGGACAATTCGAACAAACCACTGCACATCACTAGCAAAAACACGAAATCTAAAAACAATTAGAAGCTGTTAATAGTTTTTGAGACATCTTGTAAACGAAAAAATAAGTAAGGTGATTCAAAAATGTTAGCTCAAAGTTTGAATTTCCAAATAAGGTTCTTTCACAATCAAAAGAATTCAAAAAATATTTTCAAACTTCATGACAATTTAAAGAATGCACTGTCATTAAGGCTTCTTTGTAACCAAATAACTTTCTGTATCCATAGTACTATCATCCGAAATCATAAGGCTTCTTACTTTTTATTGGCAACTATACGAAAATACGTTTAAAAAAACTCTTTAATTTACAATTGATCTGAAAAATGGTTAAAAATTACAATTTAAGTGGTTAATTTTTAAGGCGCCCGCAAAATATAATTTTTAATATTTTTTATTTTTCCCTGCCAATAAATATTTAAAGGCCAGAATTCGAATGTTTCAACATTTTTAATAAGGAATCTTTTATTATGGAATAAATCAAATTGAAAAAAAAAATTTTAAAAACTATTATCCAGGATGCTTACTTCTAAAATTTCGTGACTTTTGCCAGTTTTTTTTTAATCCTTGACTTTTGCCCGATTTCCATATTTCCCTTACCTCCTGCGCCCACCCAGATCCAGTTTAATTGATTAAAAAGGTGTTTAGACTATTTTTGGAATCTTAATAAGTTTTAGGAGGTGGGAAATAAAAACCGAAAAAAATAGTCGATGTGAAAACAGAGTTGCACGAAACTGAAGAATTGTATTATTTTTTCCGAAATATTGTAGCAGATATAGTTTAACATCCTCGGGTTTTGGGGTTCAAGTTTAAATTTTAGGAGAATTTTCAGGAAAACTTGGGGGTCATTCACAAAATACGTGATACGTTTAGGAAGTTGCTGAAAAATGTATCACGTATTTTGTGAATGGTCCCTTGGTCTAAATTTTATAAAAAAAATTAAAACGCGCAAGTGTTACTTTTAAAGTAAATCGAAGAAGATTCAGGCCTTCAGTAGTTCCACAGTCAATATTTTATACTGCACCAGGTATAATGTATATTTTTCTTCAATTATAGTTTCTATAGACAATCGGAGAAAATTTTCGGTACAATCAATCTAAGAAAATGAAAAAATAGTTCTTGGCCTACGTTCTAAAACTGCCTTAAAAAACTGTTATCAAATAAACATTTTACTCTTTTCAATGCTGATCAAAGAACAACTTTAGACAGCCTCTCCTAAACTATAACGCAAAAAAGAAGAATTGGTTTTATAATTTAAGAGATTTTATGCAACATCTATTTTCCGATGTCTGTAACTATTTCAGCTGCAAGAATAATTATTTAATGCAGCAGTTGAGTGGAGACTTTTAGGGTAAATTTTCTATAAATAATATCAGGGTGTCCACTCAAATCTTGGAAAAAAAGGACGTGAGAATTTCAGGTTTTTTTGTAGGTGGCTATAAGATTTTTCCAGGTATAATTTTTCAAAATATGGAGCCATTCAAGTATTTTGGATTTTTTAAAACAATCGACTCGGAATATGTATACGAATTTACCGCGAGTGTATCATAAATAAGGTTTTTTTTATTCGTGAATGTAATTTTATAACAGAACAAGTAATTTCTCAACAGTACAAGTTTCTAGAAATTTAATTCATATTTTTTAATTTGGAAAGCTATGACAAATTATTAGGGGCCTTCCATAAACCACGTGGTTTCTTTAAAGGGGAGGGGGGCACGTTGGTCTACATGGGGGGGGGGCGTCAGAGTCCGAGCCAAGTGGTTTTACATTTAGGCGCTAAAAAAAATAAAACGCATGGCCAGAAAACAAAAAAATGTTTACTGAAAACAATAATAAGTCTAAAAAAACACGAATTTAAAAGAAAATACATGAATTGTCAATTCGGGGCGTTCCATAAACCACGTAGCCAAAATTGGGCCTCGTGGTTTATGGAAGCCCCCTTACAGGATATTATTAAACATGTTATCACCATTGAATAATTATTTAAACAAATAATATTAAAAGAATAATTAATCATTTCTTGAATTTTTTCACAAAACATTTGAATTTTCTACCAAAAAGGATGACTTTTTAACTAAATTGTTGAATTTTACCTAAATATACACGTGTTATGTAGTGTTAACATTATGCCGCGTTAGACAATTAAAAATAGTAACTATGAACAATACCAATTTTTTATTAGAACAAAATGGTTAATAGTTAATAGAGAAATTTTTGTAAACTTAAATTTCCAGTTCTCTAATCTGTATTACAAGTCAAAATTATAATTCTTTTGAAAAATTCTCTGTTTCAAGTTTGAATTCTAATTGTTTTGAAAAATTTGCTATTAAAATCCAGAATTTTAATTCTTTTCGGAAATTCTCCGTTTTAACCCAGAATTAGAATTATGTCGGAAAATCCCCTGTTCCAATCCAGAACACATGTTTTTGTAATAATTCTTCAATAATTAATCACTAATAAAAAGAAATTAAAAACTATATCTGAATTTTTTGTTCAAAATCTTCAAAAATCTACATTTTTCTTGATTTTTTTTTAAATCGTTACAAGCTTCAAATTATTTTTGAATCTTTTCAAAACTTCTATCTCTTAAACTTACTCATTTTTTTCTAAAATGTTGTAATCTTGCAAAGTTTAAATTTGTGCTTTAAAATATTTCATCTTCATTTTCGCAATATTAGGAAATCATTTGAAATGTTTTGAAGCCCTTTCCCATTTTCTCACAGAATTCGTTTAAAACAAAACTCATTTGAAATTTCCCGATGAATCTTGAGAAATTTTTTTTTTATTTTGAGATGTTTCACAATTCTTAGAACGCTTCTAAAATTTGTTTCAAAATCTTCAAAAATCTAAATTGTTAAAAAAATTTTTAATCTTTTATAATTTTGAATAGATACAAAAAAAAAGAATTTTCAACAATCTAAAAAGATCATTCTTCAACGATTTGCATTTGCAGCCAAATAGATCAATTTCATACAAAGAAGATTATAATTCCACCAAAAAAGACGAATTTTCAATAAAATTGGTTACCTTTTAATCCAGAGAAATGAATTCTCAACAAAAATGATGAATGTTTACATAAAAAAGGCATTTTTAACAAAGTAGTGTAACTTTTAACCAAGTACTTGAACTTTTAACCAGAAAACATGAATTTTCAATGAAAAACATAACAGTCGATAATTCCACTAAAAATAATTTAATTTTTAATCAAAAATAGTTGAATTTGTCCAAAAAAGGTGAATTTCCAACAAAATAGTTGAATTAAAAAAAATAATTGTTAAGCAATTGAATTTTCTACTAAAAAGATGAATTTTCAACCAAGAACTTTGATTTTCTACCAAAAAAGACGAATTTTTAACAAAATATATGAATTTGCAGGCAAAAAAGGTGTACTTTCAACCAAAAATGGAATAATTAAATTTTCAGTAAAAAAAAAGAATAAAAAAAAGCGAATTTTCAACAAGATGCTTAAACTTTCAACCAAAATAAAAATAAATTGAAAAAAAAATTATAGTTAATTCAATCAGAAAAGACGAATTTTCAACAAAATGGTTGAATCCGCAACGAAAACAGATTAATTTTCAGTAACAAAAAATAATTTTCAACCAAGTAATTGAATTTTCTACCAAAAAAGAAGACTTTTTGACAAAATACATGAATTTTTAAATAAAAAAGATAAAATTTCAACCAAAAATAAAGTAATTAAATGTTCAGGTAATAAAATTAATTTTCAAAAAAAGTTTTTTAAAACAAATTACAGTTTAATTCAATCAGAAAAGACGAATTTTCAACAAAATAGTTAAAACCCTCAACGAAAACAGATTAATTTTTAACCAAACAATTGCATTTTTAACCAAACAATTACATTTTTAACCAAAAAGGTCACTCATGGCGCAGAAAATTCGTAACTTTTATTAATAGATAAACAAACTGAAAACTGCCACTAAAAGTCATATTCACGCAGTGCTGCAACCAATCAGATTGTCGACAACAATGCGAGATCTCTTACTTACCACTTAAAAAAAAAGTTATTAGGATTAATAAAAAATATCACATTTTCCAAAACTTTAAATGGGATTCCAGGCTCGAATTTGTATTCCCTGCTTTTTTTCAATTCCTGGCTATTTTGCGGTGTTTCCGGTTAGTAAACACCCCGCAATATTAGAGTGGTCCAAAAATTCGAATTTCGATTTTTGGTTATCGACCCCCCTTCCCAATTTGTTCGTTTTTCGGACAAAGAAATTACCTATTTTTTCAAATCGGTTAACATTAACCCGTGCTCTCGTGTTTTGGAAATCATGGGGTTTTAAATGGGAAAAGGTCGGTCTTCGAAAAAATGGAAAAAACGAGTACTTGTTATCAACTTTTTGCAAATCAAGTTTAGTCACATTTATATCCAGTAATTTTGAGGGATTTTGAAGATTTTTTTTGGCAATGATAATAAAATTTTACTTAAGTAGACTACATAGGAACTATCACTATATATATTTGGGTACTTTTTTATTAAAAGGTTTTGAAAATTGGGGGAGACATGACCGCTGCCGCAAAACACGTTTTCTTATTTTTATTTGCGGTGAGCATGATAAGTCCGGAACGGATTATCTGAAATCAAAAAACCAACAAGATTTTATTATTATATTCCTATACGCAGTTCCTGATCGAAGGGTTTTCAAAAATTTTGATTAAAAAAAAAATGGCGATGATTATTCTAAAAATTTCGACTTTTGAGATTCAAAAAATTCGTTTTTTTACCCAAAAGAATGGAAATTTTGGTCCACATGAAAATTCCTTCGTTCATGAACTGCATATAGGAATATACTGATGAAATCTTGTTGGTTTTTCGATTTCAGATAATCCGTTACAGAGTTATCATGATCACCGCAAATAAAAATAAAAAAAACGTGTTTTGCGGCAGCGGCCATGTCTCCCCCAGTTTTCAAAACTTTTTAATAAAAAAGTACCCAAAAATATATAGTAATAGTTCCTATGTAGTCTATTTTAGTAAAATTTTTTTAACATTGCCAAAAAAAATCTTCAAAATCCCTCAAAATAACTGGATATAACCCCTTAAGGAATAGTGTAACTGTAACAAGGGGAAAAATTATTTCAACAATAATTGTTTAAACAATTCAAAATTAGTTAAAAAATCCTTTTTAACTTGTCAATTATCGAAAAAAATAATTTATGTTGAAAAAATAGCAAAAAAATACCATCTTTAGCATGAATCTGACATAAAACCGCTATTTTGCCCTGACATTCCATGACCAACCAAATTCCCTGAGATTCTCAGGTTTTCCAGGTGAGTAGACACCTTCAAAGAAAGACTTTTGGGGTAAATTTTCTGTGGATAATGTGTAATTAATATAATTATACACTGCTGGGTCTGCATACTCACATCATCGTCGGCAGCTGCCGTCGAATCAGATTCCTTGCGATCTGGCGAAGGGGCATCATCCGACAGGTGCATATTCGGAGTCCTCGGCAGCTTTCAGAATGCCGAAACCTCGGGGAGACCTTAGAAAAACGTCACGTGACATGCATTAGACCCTTAACGAGTTCACGATTTATTAAGATCCTCAGCGCCGTGATGACGGCCAAGGGTAATGGATGATGCCGCGGACACTAACAATAAGCTGGAAGCGGGGTCGAACGCTCGCCGATGATCATCCTTTGATATCGATTTTACAATTTTTGATCTGCGATGAATTTGCTATTTGCTATCTGCCAATTGGTTCCAATCGCGCCGACTAACGGCGGAAAAGAAATGCAACAATGCAACGGATAAGACCAGGGGGCGCGTGAGAAGGGGATAGGTAATTCAATTGGGTTAAGGGTACTTAAAGGAGATTAGGGACAATGCTGACACGATGTTACAGAAACGATTTCCGCTCGATCGCCAATGACGTGTATGAATGACTATGTCGTTTTCTGATGTATGTATAAGAAATTGTCTTTGCAAACTTCCTCAATTTGGCTCCTTCACAATATGGGATTCTAAAGCTTCCAGTCCTTCTAGGTTCATAATAATTAAAAAAAGAACGTCTGTGAATAAGTCTGAAATTGGGGAGAAACTACTTTTATAATTGTTTGAGTCTGTTGATAAATATTACAGGGATCACAGTGCATAAGGAGCTCAAAGAAAAAGGAAATAGGATACTTTTTCACGAAAAAGGGGAAAATAGGGGCAAGATTGAACTTTAATTTTTACGAATGCCACTATTAGCCAAGCTTATAACAAATATTTTTCTACTCATCCCGAATTTCAGGACCAGATATTTTGAATTTTTATATGTAGAAAAGAAGAAGCAATCTTTTTATAAGAAATGTATTTTTGAATGATATTAAATGATTTTGTAATAACTTCTGAGATTGAAGAATTTTCTAAAAGAAATTGGACTTAATTACAAGGAGATGATTAGAGTTGAAAATTGAAGAAAATTCATCGGTTGAAAACTCAATGTTCAATTTTCTTTCATTTTTAATTTTCTTCAAATTTCAATAATACAATTTTCAATTGTTGAAAATTCAATGATCAATTTTCTTCAATTTAATTTTCAGTTTTCTTCAACTTAAAACAATTGAATGTTCAAATGTTGAAATATGAGGGAAATTTGATAATTGATTTTTCAACTTTAAAAAAAAAACTTTTTAAAATTGATTATTGAATATTCAATAGTTGAAAATTGAATTTTCTCTAACATTCAACAGTAGTTTCTTCAATTTTCGTATATTTTCAGCAACTAAATTTTCATCCGTTGAAAATTCAATGACCAATTTTCTTCAATTTTCAACAATTTAATTTTCAGTTAGCTTCAATTTAAAACAATTGAATGTTCAAAATGGAAGAAAATTGAATTTTCAACTGTTAAAAATAAACTTTTGAAAATTGACAATTGAATTTTCAACAGTTGAAAATTAAATTATCAATTTTCAATGTTCAACAGTTAATAATTCCATTTTCAATTATCTTCAATTTTCAACAGTTGAATTTTCTACTGCTGATAATTCAATTATCAATTTTCTTCCACTTTCAGCAACTGAATTTTCATTAGTTGAAAAATTCAATTATCAATTTTCAAAAGTTAATAATTCAATTTTTAATAGCTGAATTTTCTACTGCTGATAATTCAACTGTTGAAAATTCAATTATCAATTTTTTTCAATTTAATTTTTAGTTTTCTTCATTTTAAAACAATTGAATGTTCAAATGATGAAAAGGGAAGACAATTTAATTTTCAATTGTTAAAAATACAACACTTGAAAATTAAATTATCAATTTTCAACAGTTAATAATTCAATTTTAAACAGTTGAATTTTCCACTGTTCACAATTGAATTATCAATTTTCAACAGTTGAAAATTAAATTTTGTCTAACTTTCAACAGTTGAATATACAATTTTCGTCAATTTTCAGCAACTGAATTTTCATTCGTTGAAAATTCGATGATAAATTTTCTTCAATTTTCAACAATTTAATTTTTAGTTTTCTACAATTTAAAACGATTGAATGTTCAAATGTTGAAAAGTGAATAAAATAGAGAATTGAATTTTCAACTGTTAAAAATACAACTGATTAAATTGATCTTTGAACTTTCAATAGTTGAACATTAAGTTTTCAATGTTCAACAGTTAATAATTAAATTTGCAATTATTTTCAATTTTCAACAGTTGCATTTTCTACTGTTGACAATTCAATTCTAAATTTTCTTAAATTTTCAACAGTTGAAAATTAAAGTTTCTTTAATTTTCAACAGTTGAATATTCAATTTTCGTCAAATTTCAGCAACTGAATTTTCATCCGTTGAAAATTCAATGATAAATTGTCTTCATTTTTCAACAATTTAATTTTTAGTTTTCTACAATTTAAAACGATTGAACGTTCAAATGTTGAAAAGTGAATAAAATAGAGAATTGAAGTTTCAACTGTTAAAAATACACCTGATTAAATTGATCTTTGAACGTTCAATAGTTGAACATTAAATTTTCAATGTTCAACAGTTAATAATTCAATTTTCAATTCTTTTCAATTTTCAACAGTTGAATTTTCTACTGATGAAAATTCAATAATCAATTTTCAATCTTTGAAAATTAAATTTTCTCTAATTTTCAACATTTGAATATTCAATTTTCGTCAATTTTCAGCAACTGAATTTACATCCG
>CAKNYM010053719.1:248558-265100 GCA_932195095.1 Andricus curvator | reverse complement strand
TCAACAGTTGAATATTCAATTTTCGTCAATTTTCAGCAACTGAATTTTCATCCGTTGAAAATCCAGTGATCCAATTTTCTTTAATTTTCAACGAATTAATTTGCAATTAAAAACGGTCGGAACAAGGTTCTCTCAGATTTGTCAAAAATATACATTCCAGACCGAAGAGATCGGAACAAAACCCCAAATCTCTCCACATTCATTTAATCTTTTCGGATTTGAAAAACTTGTAAATGCCGATTAACGACTTAATTCTTACAATTACGGGAGGTCATTTTTTAATAGTGACGAGAGATAAGTGAAGATATGAAAGAACCAGAAGTCACTGCATTTATGGATGAATGGATTTGTAATAAACTCTGCAAAGGACAATATTTTTGAGGAGACTGAACAAAACTCAGGAAACAAAAAGTAGTAAATAAAAACGCGTAATGTTTCATTGAAATAATTTTATTCGGGCGAAGTGATTAGTGATCGCTGATCAGACAGTGACGAAAGCGTCAGAACTGATTTTATTAATTTCTTTTCTCGATTTTCTGTCCGAACGGAAAGACTTTGACATCCATGCTCTGAGCTCTCCTATTCAAAGAAAAGACTAGTAGAAGAATTATGGCACTTTCGCTCAGCGATTCGCACTCAAAAATTCGCGTATGTACCTGCATTCAAAAATATATGTCAAAATGCACTCAAGAGTTCTGTTTTACAGGAATATACATGCTCACCTCAATACTCGGCATTTACCGTGCTTGTACTCATCACGGCAGGCAGAAAACACATACGGAAGTCATTAGCACTTCCTTTCAGCTTAATTCATTTATATTATTTATCATCATCATCACCACCATCATCCTCAACCTTTTTCTTCATTATCATCACACTTTCTCTCTATTTCTCTTCATCTTATCACATAAGACGAATTACATTTACACGCATATTCGATCGCTCTGTCGCTGAAATTCATCTTCATTTCGCTCATGTACCCACGCATTTGCCAAAATGTTAAACGATACCCGGAAATGCTTCGCTTGTGCATTGGAAAAAAAATATTCATCTATTTTAATTATTGCCTATCAATTGTGCGATTACGCATTGCCGAGTGGTTTATCATTTTCGCTTCAATCAGCGGATGCCGTTCCGTGATTCCTAAAATGCATCCTTATTGTACAGTACCGCTCATTAAACATAATCCTTGAAAAATTGTAGGTATTTCTCTATAAATAAGCTATTAACAAAATAAAGGTGTAATGCTGTTTTCCTGAATCTGTTGTGTCATCCTAATTTTGACTGGAATTGGTTTTGTGAAAATTATCGCTTATTTCAGAAATTAATTAACTAATAAAGGATTTCGGAACTTCTGGAATATTAAGGATATTTCACCCAACATTTATTAATTGGTTCGCACCTCAAATATGTTTTCTAAAACAAACAAACAAAAAATAATTCAAATTTATGAAAGTTTTGGCCTTGAGTGATTGCACAGGAAAGTATGAAAGCAGTAATCACAATTTTTTAAAACGAAGCGCCTAGAAGCAAAATTGTTATTTTTTTAAACGTAGTATGAAGTATGGTTTACTCACATTTTTACATGGTGGTATAAAAAATTGTGCGTATAATCGATCCTGAGAATTGAGGGATCAGTCATCGAATTTTGAAAAATACCTATAGGAAGGAATAAAATTAATTTCGTGTTTCATCAATTTTGAATCCTGAATTCAGACAATCAAAAAAACCGGGACAATTACTTTTTACAGGTAAAATTGTCTAATTTGGCTCAAACTGTGAAGAAAGCATGAAGCTCTGTTTGTGTTGTGACCTAAAAACACAATCTAATCAGGGCTGCTACAGAAGTCTGGTTTAGAAATTCCATGACTTTTCCAGGTTTACTTTTTTTAATTTCTGTCAATTAAATTAAATTTTTCTCATATAATTATTAATTAATGCAAATGTAAAGGGCTTTTCTACCAATTATTGAATTTTAAACTCATTAACTTGATTAAATTAAATTGACCCTCAATAATAAATTTGTAACAAATGCTCATCAACATTAATATAAAATTTCTATTAAGTTTGGAATTATAATCATATTATTTTTAGTAGTAAAAAAATCAATTCGTATGAATTCGGAAATAAGATAATTGTTAAGTCTTAATTTTTGCATCTAATAAGCCCAAGTTGAAGGCAAAATGTCAATTTAATAAAAAGATTTTTAAAACGTCAAATTTCTGTTTTAGAAAAACTGTAATAACTCTGGAAATTATAAACATTTGTGAAAGCTTCTGGACTCATTTGAAAGGTAAATCACTATATTATTTTTCTACATTTTAAAAATATTTTTACCTAGATTCTACCCTAGGGTCAAACATGGTACAAAAAAAGTAGCCAAATTTCAATAATGATTGTACTCATACAATTAAAAAAAAATTAAAAACGATGTTTTTATAAATATTACTTCAATATATTTAAATATAATAAATTATGACTTTTAAAACATATTTGTAAGTATTTGCACATTTTTGAAATGTTGCGTCTTTCGTACCATGTTTGACACTAGGGTAGAATCTAGGTAAAAAATTCAAAAAATATCTTAATTAAGAAAATTAATATAGAGATTTACCTTTGAAATGAGCCGCAAAGCTTTCAAAAATGTCAGTGATTTCCAGAATTATTCCTATTTTTCAAAAACATCGGAATTTGATGTTTTTTTTGCACTGTGTTTTTATTAAATTGACATGATAGATAATTTCCGCCGCTAGTGCAGGTGCGAGAAAAAAAAATTCCAGTCACTTTTTTAAAATTCCATGACTTTTCCAGGTTTTGTAGCAACCTTGATTTTCTTCGAAAATTCGGTATTTTTTAAAATAACGAATGAAATGTTTCGTTTTGATCATAATGAAGGGTATCTCATTGTTACGAAATCCGGAAAAAAAATTTGAAAATTAATAATACGGTGACTGGTTATCTGAATATCTTGAAACTCAAAATACTTTTTGAAAAATGGTGCATTTTTTGCGTATTTTGAAACGAGAAATTCCCCATCAACATCAAAAAGTGGACTATCGTAATTATTTTGGAAAATGTGTCAGCTTTAAAAAATGTTGAAAAAATTGTCATCTCAAAAATTTTGTTACGGACACTAAACCACATTTCATGTTTTTTTGATTTATATTCATCGCTTGAGCATCTTAATATTGATTTATTTTGCAAATAAAAAAAAATATAACCAAGGAGAAACTGTTAAAATCTGTAAGTGTTGAATGACTTCCATGATCTTGTACTTGAAGAAAACAAACAAAGAGTGAAGGAAAGATGACGTAAATGATGGACAAGATAAGCGAGTAAAAGATAAGAATTACCTGAATTTTAAGAATCACTTTAACGGTCGGTGCTGTACAAATGAAACTTGCCTTCATGCCAAAAAAATCGTCCAGCCACAATTATTTGCGATCACGCACTCTGCAAGTTCCTCGCGTTTTAACTTTCATCTGCATAGTATAAGGTGACTTATTTAAAAACCGGCCATTTTTTGATGACAATAATGACTCTCGGCACAGTACCGTGACATTTAAATTTCTAGCAAAACGTATAAAAGAGGAAGGTTCAAATTGGACGACGACGTATCCTCCGTCTTTCTTCAAATTTGGCACGGTTCAAATAATCCATCGAATTACAAACCTGATTTAATGCTCGAAGAGAAACTTTTTTTTTTGGCCTCGATTGATTTCTCACCATTGTCGATATCATATAAAATTCTCTTAAGAGCCAATTTTTATTCACCACCGGTTGAAAATGATCTCAAAAGTGACTTTCAACCGGTTTGCACAATCAACTATCCTAATATTTAATCTTTCACGAGGCTTCATCCAGTTTCGTTTAATTTTGCATTGTTTTGGTTAGGTTTACAACTCAATATCTTTTTATGTACATATATTCAAAATACTGGCACCAGACTTTTATATATACATCGATATGAAATATTAACGATCAAACCTTCAGTAGCAAAACGATATCTCGACTTTTTAAGTCTCATTTTTCTTATAATTCGTAGTCCTTTCTTCCTTTATTCTTTTTTATTATTACTCCATACTTTAGTTAACAGTCGAACCTGGCCGGCTTTTAGAATTGCTCTTACACACATACTTTTGTGTTTAACCAAGACTCAAGTAACTGCCCTTAATATTATTTAATGTCAGTATCCTTAAAAATAGGTATCTAAATACGGATGACTTCTCGTAGTAATTAATCTTCACTGACTGTTGACCAAAAGAGTCAACTTAAAAATTGTGTAGACCTAGATTCATCAATGATTCACAGAAAAGAGAATAATCATATTCGCAACATTAACTAAATTTAATCGAGACACGATCATTTTGTGAATCGATTACACATACTCACAGCCAACTTGCGTCTAATACGAATTCAATAATTATATTTTAAAAACTGGATTGGATCATTACAAATAGGCAATCCACGACTCGTCCTCACACCGGCTTCAGGACGAAACTTACGCACGTGTGGTCCTTGGTGACGAGTCAGTCCCCACCGCCAGCGCACTGTTACCCCTCTTTAATCTTTGCCTTACTCGGGGAAACTTATCCATGAAGTAATTAATATTCGACAAACTGTTTTCTGAATGATTTGCCGACTGACTTCGTCTGAAACGTGTTGCGGGTATATTTAAAAAAATAGTAAATAGTAGTTCATTTAGCACTTTGTAGTGGATAAGTAAGGAAAATACTAGAGTGGGGTGCACAAGGATCAGACTGTGCGTACGAGCTCGTCCTGAAACAAGTATGAGGACGAGTCGTGGATTGCCCTTTAAAATTCAAGGTAGGTACGCTTTAAGTTGTAGAATCTCTCGTCGACGAAACTTTCAGGTTTTTTTTTTTTTTAGAGGAAATTAGACATTTATTTTTCTAATCTGAGAAAAACAATTTTCTAAGCATTTATAAGAATTTGAAGTCATTTAAACCTGTATAAATTTTTACCTAATTGAGAAATGAAAGTTACCCCTTCTTGATTCGGACGAGGTTCTATCCTCTTTCTAGGATCGCCAAAAAATCATAATTAACAAAATGTAGAACGTTTTGTTTGAAAAATAGAACTTTTGATAAATTATTCAACTTTTTTCATCTTTTCCCAAATCGGAAAAGAAAAGCACAATAAATTTTTTTTCTCAAAAAGGAAGAATGCGGATCGCATAATGTCTTCTAAAAAAACGTTTCGTCCACGACTTGAAGTTAGTCAGTCTGCTAGACTTGAAATGGATTCGGTTACTGATAAGTTTGATTAGATATGTAGGATTGTTTAAAAAAAACTCTGATGAAAATTCCAACTGACTCGAAATGTTATCCAGTCTCTTGTTTTTTACTTTTTTTTTTTGATAAATACAATCCGCCTGAGTGCTGCTTTAATTTTATCTGCTTTCGTTGCAAAGAAACTCTGTAGTTTATAAAAAATATATAAGTATGGAAAACTTTTCACGATGAAACTTTGTCGTATGTACTAAATATTATTATTGAAACTTGAAAGGTCTATCGAGACTCGCTTAGTTAAACACATTGTACACATATACCACGTGTAAAGGCATTCTTTCGTCTTTCTCTCATAATCTCACGGAATGCTCAAACGCCACACACAGCATTATTACTTGCACTCTGGGATTTTCAAGACGTTAACCTGAAGCAAGTACCCCATAGATGTTCATTAAAAAAAAAGAAATGTCCTGATGAAAAATATAACGAAACAATATTCCATAAATTTCTTTGGCGTACGGAATGATTTTGAAATCTTGTCGAAAAGATCGTTTATATTTACATTTGACTACCATTAAATCAGAGGTTGTCAGCTATGCTCCCAAGAAAAATCTTATAGCGAAAAAAAGAGATCTATTCACGACTAAGGAAACTAAATGAAAATCCTAAACTCGTAAACGAGTGATCGAATCACATCATTTTAATATTAGGCCGTCGGGATTATATCCCGGAGAAATCACAGATGCATTTTTAAATATTGATTGTTGCTTGGGATTTTCTACTTCTCTCACTTTCGTTTAAGAGTTCAAGGAAAACTTTTAAATTAGAATCAATATTATATAAAAAAATAAAAAATAAATAAAATTCAAGTTTAGTGGCTAATGCCTTTTTAAGAAAATGTAAGGAAGAATAATGTTTTAAATACGAGGTATGAAGGTTATTCAATTTAGATGTTTGCTCGAGAAACGCTCAACCTATCGTTTTACATTGGTCGTATTTCTAGAGAATCTAACAAAAATTGTATGATTATTATCAGAAATTACATATCCTGCTCGAGATTAATTAATTTCCAAAACAAAGGAAAATTTGATCCTAATTGAAATATTATATTAATTCAAAATTGAGTATTTAAAAAAAATATGTTTAGTAAAAATATCTCAGCAGGACTCTTTGGAATGCATCGTTTGTTAGCACAAACTAGTTTCCTCACATCGCAATGAGCACGATGTAACCTACGATTAAATCGGAACGTATTTAAACAGGTACTTGTTACGTTTCAGTTATTTTAGGAAGGGAGACGTTGGATAAACCCGAAATCGCGAAAAACTAAAAACAAATACCAAAAAATCGCGACCGTGTTAAAGAAAGATGATTGAAAGACCGTTTGTTTGATGATCCAAAAAAGAATTTAATTTCCACTTTTCCGCACAAAGTTTGAGGCTTTCAGCAAACGTGCCTTACAAAGTTGTATTCGATCAAACTTTCATTACAAGTGGATGTAGAAGGTAAAGGAAAACGCAGTCAAATTCCGTAATCGAGTTTCCGCTTTTGAATTGGAATGATTTTGTAATTTGGTTTATTGAATGTTTTCCTCCACTCACTGGAACGCAGTGGCCAATGTAAAACTTAAAGCGAATGGTTAAAACTTATCCATGATCGCGTAATCGCTTATAACAAAAACTTTCATCATCAAAAACTTAAAAGACATGGCCTCGCTTTAGATCAAAATTAATTCGTCTGGATAGTGAAGAAATCTGAGCAGCTTGCTCGACCACTGCAAAGAAAGCTTGGACGAGGAGCTCTATACAACTCAATAACACATGCGGGCAAAATAATAATTTTAATGAACTAACAGTAACAGACATTCATATTCGGGGAAAGTAACATACAGATCATCATCTTCACTAGTAATCCTCGCACAACATAATTAAATCGAAAACTTCGCGTTCGAATTCTCTCACTGAAAGAAGATGAACGCGGTGTTTCTTTCTCTTGTATTCTTACTGCATCTATTCTTATTCATCTATTCTCACTCTTCATCTATTTCTTCATCTCACTTGTGCAATCGCAAACGCACTTTTAATTCTCCTAAATTCATCATTTTATACAAGACAGTGGAACAATTTCATTCCTGTATATATTCATATCATGAGCGATGATTCAAGTGCGTTCGTTACAGGGTGAGAGACGAACGTGGACGTGCGCACTCACCCTTAGTTTTAACGCTTAAGGTTTCACACTCTATCAGTCGCATTTTCTCACAATCTCTCACTACATTCCTCTCTCTCTCTCTCGTTCTATCTTTCTCACACATACTTATTTCACTTATCTGACTCACACTCATCGTACACGTGCGTGTGCTTTGGCTCTCAACATTCTCTCTTCCTCTCAGAAGATCTTTTATCACGTGATTCATTGGCCATCGAAGTCCTCCATTGGGTTGTTCAATGGATCACAGACACGCACTTAGAAGACGCAGTCTCGATTTCAGATTTCAGACATACTTCCATCACCGGACTTCGACAAAAGCTGCGTTCTTGGTTCATTCATCGGCAACATCCACTTGCACTCTTCGTCATCCACAGTCGACAAAATCCGGCGGGCAGGTGTTTTGACTATGGGGCTGTCATGACACCACCGGCTTACTCACTTACATCGTCGCCAGGGGACACGTGCAGACTCATAATTTCATCGTCATCGCTTTGGAACTCACGCACATCCATCAACTCGCATCCGCACCATCCAATCTTGTTGTCTTTGCATTGTGTTCGATAGCTTTCTAGTCAAATCAAATCGCATGACAGTACAACCGTGGGGTGATCTGTAAACAACAAAAGCGGGCCAAATATCATTAACCGTTCTCACTCGAGGGACTTTTCGCGTGACGCAGAAAGCAAAGGAGTGGATACCAGTCTCACGCGTTTCCCCTTCAAACCATATTCAGATTATTTAAATCTAGATGCTTTTTCCAGATCGATCTAAACTTAGTTATGCTGGTTCATCTACAAGTTATAACTTTGGCAATATTGATTGGCACACCTGAATGATACAGGACGGCCGCTAAAAATACAAGAAAACAATATTGAATCTTTCTTGTGCAATTTTTCATGAGAGTAGGCACAAATCAAGAACAACCGGAATATTTTGAAACCTGTTGATAATTATTGAATTGTATTTTCTACTTTATACATGAATATTCTACAGAAAAGATTGAATTGTAATTTAAACATCTCGTAACCGCCAAATTAAACTTTTCTACTAAAGAACCCGACTTTTCCCTGACTAATTCTTCATTTTCCCTGACCATAAATATACTTTTTTATACATGGAATAATACGATTTCAAATTTAAATAGGTTTAATTTATTATGCACCAAAAGTGACTATTGTTCATTAATGATGTGACTAATGTTCTACTGAATTTAGATGTTTAGAATTTTATGAGGAATCCATGTGAATTAAAAAAATTCAACTGAATTGAAAACAATTTAAAAATATGAAAAAATTTATTGAATTCAAAAGAATCTGATGAAGTGCCTAAATATTTAAGGTGAGTTAAAAGGACTTCAGGATGAATTAAATAAACAAAAACTTTGAAAAATGCATTGAATTGAGTAAATTTAGAAGAATTCAAGTGAAATAATAAAAAATTAATAGAATTCCAAAGAATTTTAATGAATTCAGGATAAATTAATAAAAGTTCAGGTTGCATTTCAAATTAATTCAAATGAATTGCAAAACACATTTGAAAATATCATCAAATCTTTGAAATCCCTCACGCATTATAAATAAATTCTTTGAAATCCATTAAAGTATTATAAAATCCCCTGAAATTCGTATAATCTGATGTTTTCTGAAACTCTCACAAATTTATTAAAATACCACGAGGAGCTTTTAAAATCCCTTAATGTCATTGAAATCCGCGGAAATCCCTTGGAACTTTCAGAATATTTTAAAACCTTGTACAATCCCTTGAACTTTTTTAATCTCTACAGAAACCTTGGAATCTTTTTAAATATCCTAAAATCTTTGGAAATACCTTGAAATATTTTAATATCCTTGAAATCCCTCAAAATATTATAGAATCCCGTGAAATTATATGAAATCTGACATTTCCTGAAATCCTGGAAAATTTAATAAAATATCTTAAAACCTTATAGATCCTATAAAATCGTTTAATATCTTCCGAAATTCTAGTAAATTCTTTAAAATCCTATGAAATTTTTTTAAACCCCATAAAATCACTCAAATCCTTAGAAATTCCTTCAAAATTTTTTAATGACCTGAAAAATGCCTCGGGAGTTTTTATAAAAATACACACATTAAAATATTTAAAACTACTTCAAATTATTGAAAAAAATGTGAAAATTCCTTGTAATTAAAAAAAATATCCTAACGTCTTTAAAATACTTCGAAATAAATTGAAATCTTTGAAATTCTATTAAATCCCTCAATTCTTGTGAATAGTTTTTGGAATTCATTAAAATATGATAAAATCCCTTGAAATTACATAAAATCTGCCGATATTTCCTAAAATCCTGAAAAATTATTAAAATACTTTGAGAGCTTTTAAAACCCCTTAAAATCATTGAAACCCTTAAATATATTATAAACATCCTTGGAATCTTTTAAAATATCCTAAAACCCATATACATCGTATAAAATTGTTTAATATTTTCAAATATATCTTTATACAATTTTAAATTTCGAAAAAATGCTTTGAAATCTTTTAAAAGAGACCCTGCAATCTTTTGAAACCGCTTGAAACTTTTTAAAGCTTTGGGATGTTTTTTAAATACCTTTAAGTAAAAGTGAAAAAGAGCTTTGGAAAAGTAGACTATATACGAAATTGAAAGAAAATTGTGATAAAAACCTGTGTAATAAGCTAAATGAGTTAGAAGTGATTTTACGTAAAAAAGATTTAAAGTAAAATAAGTGAAAATGTATGTTTTTTTTGTTTTTTTTTTCTTTTCAGATTTTGATTTTGAATATATATATAGATTTTATATACCCTACGTAATGAATAAAGTCTATCTAAATACCTTTAAAAATCCTTTGAAATTTCTTCAAATTCTTGAAATATACTGAAAATTCTTCGGAAATAATCTTAAAATATACGAAAATATTTCAAATCGTTTGAAATCCCTTGGAACTTTAAATCTCTTGAAAATTTTTTGAAATTTTTAAAAATACCCTTAAATCTTTAAAATCATTTGGAAGCCCTTCAAATTATTGAAACCTTTTCAAAATTCCTTGGAATCTTTTAAAATACCCTTCAATATTTCAAATCCTTGGAAATTATTAAAATACCCTAAAATATTTCAAAAGAATTCAAGAAAATTCAGAAATACGAATAGACCTGAATTCAACAGCGGTTAACTTACATAACAATATAAGGTTAATTTATTCAAATAAAAAAGATTAAAGTGATCGTTCTATTTAAAAAAGTGACTAAAGAGATTTGAAAAAAAAGGTACTAAAAGTGACTGTGTGGCAGCGCTGATTATTCTTGACAAGTCACTTTAAAGTGCTTCTTACAGAAATTCCCTGACATTTCCCATTTTTTTTTTCAAAACTGTAACTTTCTCTGACTTTTCCCTGATTTCCAGGTTCTCCCTGAACTGCGGCCATCCTGCATCACACAATGTCTTGCAATTCTCAACTTTGAATATAGCGTGAATAATGAAGCGCGCAGACTTGAAGGATTGTAATCATCTTTGTTCTGTTGTACCCCCTACTACCCCAGTTCCAGTTTTCATTTAAACATGTCTACTTCTTCCTTTCCCTGCCCTAGCTATTCCCCAATCCCATTTTCATTTTCAACACACTCGTTTCTTTCAGTCTTTCCTTCCCCAAGTTCCACTCCTCATGCTAATTCTGCTTTCTTATACTTCCTTCCTCGAATCGATTCTTTGCAAGCACATTCAAAACCTGATCGACCTCAGCAACCTTTGTTCTCTTATGTCGTGTTGTAATGAGTCGCTGTTAAGTATATCTATGGCACGCGTATAAACGCCGCGTTCCTCTCTTGATAGGGCGCGTTGATATACGAGATAAAGTTCACTTACCAGAGAAAAAATCGACTGAACGACATACGATAGCGAGGAGAAAGTGAAAGCAATAGTTGAAACGCGAGAAGATAAAAAACGCACGTTTATATTAATTAAAAATAATTTTGTACAATCATTTGCTTAACCAGTCAAGCAATTTTTCCTTTATAAAATCGATCAATTTATTCACTACCAAACAGATTTTATTTTCAATAAAACTTACTTCAATTATAGTTAGGTTCAATTCTTAAATGGTTAAGCATTGATTCGAATTTAACTACCAATCTAGATTGAAATTATAAACATTTACTCTTCGAGTTTACAAAAATATTCAAAATAAATTTTTATTCTCAACATTGATTTCTTTCATTTATATTCATAAATTCTACACCTGGATTTTGTTCCTTTTTACGAGAACCTAAGTTCCTATATTTTCTTAATCTGAAAAAACAGGAAATTATTTCAATTTATTGTAATATTTATAACAGGGTGACCACTAATTTTTCGGGGAAAAATACCAATTAGGACTTAGTACTTTCGTTTTTATTATTTCCCTATAAATAACTCTTTAATTTTTAAAAGAAAGACGTATTTCTGCAAAAATTTCAAACAAAGAAATTATTTACTTATAAACTACACTTTACAAGTTAATTAATTATTTAAAAAATGCATAACCCTCTAAGTTGCTTTAATTTCTCGAGAAAAAAAACATGCAAAACTTATTCTCAAAAGCTGCTACAGAATTGACATATTTATGTTTTTAAAATTAGTCTAGAAAAGTGAATTTACAAATTTTGATTAGCCCGGATTAGCCATAGTATTTTTTAATCTAACGGCATGCCAATTTTTAAAACAGGATTGTATTTTCATTTTATGACATTTTGTAACTTAAATTGAATAAATTAAAATTCTCCTGCAAGGTCCATTCAAATTTAACCACGAAATTCTTGAAAATAAAAAACAACCTGAAATTAACGATTTGGACAACACACTTTTATATTAGAATAAAAATATTAATTAAAAAAATAATACAACAAAAAATAAATAAAAAAGAGGAAACAAAAGGGTTAGAGGTTCCCTTCCCTTTCCCTTTTAAATTTTAATGGGGACATTTACAGGGATTACAGTGCAAAAGAAGCTCAAAAAAAGGGAAATAGAGTACTTTTTTCACAAAAATAAAAAAGGTTAAATAAACAATTTTTATATGTTTAAAGTCATTCTCATAATTAAGAATATTCTTTCTTTTAAAAATTCCATCATTATTAATTAAATCGTGATACTTATCAGTATAGTTAAAATTTTTTCCAAGATTTGTCATTTTGGCCTTACTATAATATTAATACTTTGAATGTAAACTTGAAAATACACTCTTCAAGTTTGAAATTGGTTCAATAAGCATTTTTAAATTTCAATTAAAAAGTACATATTTTTAACTGTTCCTATTTTATATTGGATAACAACTTTTGTCTTCGGTTTTGATATTTTCAACATATTTTAAGGTTCAAGTTTTTTTTAAGAGTGTTGATTTTTAATGGACTATAGTTTTTAGCACTTGAAACTTTCTGCACTTTTATAGTCATATTTGTGTTACCATACATTGTTTTTTTTTGTACTTTATTATTTATAAATAATTTATTTCAGTTCTTTAATATTATACAGATGCAATTTATTATTTCCATAGACTAATATTGAATTACATATGTACGAATCATCTTGCTCTATATTATAGCTGTATTTTAATTATAAAAATTAATAATATTTTGAATTTATATTCTTAAAAGTTTAACTATAATAGATAATTCTGTAAGTTAAAAAAATAAATAAAACTGTTACTACACGCGGTAGAATATTTTTGAATATGTAAAACGAATAATTCTTATAGTTCTTTATGTACATTTACTAACATTAGAGAATTCCCCGCATAATTCAAATATCGTATATTTATAGAGAAAAGGAGGTGCGAACTTTTTTTGAATTTTCAAGAATTTCGCACTTAAATTAGCCAAATTAAATGACAAGCCTCCAAGTTTATGTTGAAAGTGATAACTGAATCTCAATGTGAACTCCTAAATTTAATTGTTATTTTAATACCACCACTCATGACTGAAAAGGTTGCTTTATCAAAAATAAAAAAGCTACGATTTCCCAATTCAATGGCCACCCTTTATGATTTCGCTCGAAGAGAAAATGTAATTTCTGGCGTTTGAACACCACTAGTAAAAATCTCTATATAAAATATAAAAAGATAGTTACTTACCAACTAGATGTAGCATTTGCGGCGTTCTTCAATTTTCGGATTTCTTTGGTAGCCCAAGTCGCCAAAGTTTTCGTCTTGCCAGTGCGAGATCTCCTGCCTTTGGTGAGCAATCCAGCGATGGCATCAGTTTCGACCATGGGTAGCATCTTGGCTCCATAAACCATGACGAGATCACCGATGAGACCAACCGCGATGGCAACATTACCATCAGAGTGATCGCTGTCCTGGGCGATGGTGGTGATGAAGTGAATGATGAATGGTACATGTGGCTCCAGCAAAACGACATCAGGACTAACCGCGCTTTCATCATCTCCTCTCAAGCCCTGAACGATGCCTGTGTAGGCCTCGAGCACTCCTTCTCTCAACTCATTCAGATAATCGATCATATCATAATCGGTCTTATCAACTTGTGCCTGAGAAGCTTGTGCTAAAGTCTGCAAAACTACATCCAGGTACTTTTTGAACTCCGATCCAATGCTGAGCGCAATGTCTCCAAAGACAGCGAGAATCTGCGGTTTGACTGACCGATGAACCGTGTTGTTTCCAAGATTCTCCAGCAACAAGGTCATGATTTCGTCGCAGTAAGGCAGCATTTTGTTCTTCATAGCGCGACAAATATCCCCCGTGACACCAACCGCTGCACAGCAGACTTGATATTCCGAGTGGTTTTTCAAACCGAGGAAAAGGAATGGTTTGAACGCGTCCATGTACTTCAAGAAACCTTCGCCAAGAACTTCAACCAAGGTTGATACAGCCATGAGAGCATCTTCTTGCACGCCTCCTGACTTGCAGGAATTTGAGTTGAACATCGACAAGAGCGCCCCCATGATAGCGTCCGAGATCTGCGGTGCATCCTCGGGAGTGACTTTCCTCAGTACTGATTGCAAAGTCGCGCATAGTAGAGATTGCAAATCGTTGTACTGTGCTCGATCAGAATGATTTTGAATGTGCGTTTCCATCTGCAGAACCTGCTGCAGTCTCTCGAGTATCACCATCGTCGTTTTCTGTACAGTTACGTAGCAATCGCGCGGAGAGTTCTTTACCATCTCCATGAGGGCCTCGTAGGCAGCGGAGCGGAGATTAGCCTGCGCCCCGTCAGGACGATCCGTCGTCTCCAAGAGTCGTTGGATTATAAAATCGAAGTATTGAGACATACAGTAAGTTTCCGGCTGCTGTCCTTCTTCCGCCGTTTCTGCAGCTTCATAGCTGGCCTCTGCAAGTCCCGAAAATGCCCAGCAAACATTTGCTGCTACTCTAGGTTCGGCCTTAAGTCCGTTTACGAAGGACTCCAACAAAGGTTTCAGGTAAGTTTCGTTTATCGCTGCTTCTGGAATGACTTCGCAAATTCTGCCAAAGGTCCAAGCGGCTGTGTCCCTGACGACGACACTGGTGTCGTACATCAGTTCAATCAATGTCGGCATGGCTTGTTCGGTTAAAGGCTTCAGGGTGTTTGGTTCCAGTCCACCGAGGATGGAGCCGAAGGTCATCAGAGCCGCGTCTCGATACCGCCAGTCCGGGTTCTTGATGTTGTCTTTTATGAATGGAAGAACGTGTGGCACGATGGTTTCTTCGCAGCAAGAAGCTAGAAGCATTAAACAGACTCCAGCGGATTTTGAAGGATTCCAGTCATCCTCGTCGTCGCATTCCTCTTGTTTTGTTAACTTTTCCATCAGGACTGGCACCAAGTACTGCAAAGCTCCCTTTGCATAGTGCTTGGAAACTTTCGTTGGAGGTCGTCCTCCCTCATGCGCTTCTCCTTCTTCCATCGACAAGTCGACTTCTTCTTCCGATACGTTCGACCAGAACTCGATACCTTGGAGCGCGACTTCGTCACTATCGGATTTCATTGCCTCGAGGGTAATCTGTTGAGATCAAATAAAAAAATATAATTCAATGGAGTTTCTTATCTCGGAATCTGGTCGTATTTATCAGGTCAATTAATTAAGACTTAGTTATTTATAATTTGAGGCAAGCGTAGAAAGTGACATAATTTATGACATTCAGAATCAATAGTGTTCCAAATCGAAACTGTGATTCTTTTGGAAAATTGAATGTTCTAAGTCAAAATTATAATGCTTCTCGAAAATTTCCTCTTCCAAGTCAGAATTATAATGCAGTTATGAATTATAATTTTTTTTCGAAAATTCTTTGATCCAGTTCATAATTACATATAATATTGCTTCGGAAAATTTCCTGAACAAACTCAAAATTATAATTCTTTTCAAAAATTTCCTGTTCACAGTCAGAACTATAATAATTCTTTAAAAAAATTCTCTTTTCAAATTCAGAATTACAGATATCTCTTCCAAAATCCCCCTGTTCCAAATAAAATTACAGATTTTATGTTTCTTATTTTAAAACGTGAATCTTTCTTTGATTACACACACACACACACACACACACACACACACACACACACACACACACTAGTTTACGAGTTTGGGTGTACACCGAATTTCAAGATTTCAAACGATAAAAAAATTAAAAACAGCATCACCTATATTATTGTCATTATCAACAATAAAGCCTTTTCATGGTTCGTTTCGAGATTGAACAAATTCAGAAAAATAAAATATCAAAACATTTTTTTATTCATTTTAGTACAATCGACTGAAAAATTCCGTTCACTGAATCAAATACCCGACCTTTTCCTATAGTTTATAATTCGAATAAGGAATGAGATTTTTTCTCTCAAATTAATAGAATTTAAAAAATATATATATATATAAATAAAATTAGGGGAAAAAAACATTCTCTGACTAATGATCTTATATTTTTAACAATTTAAATTGGATGTTTAGACGATGAGAAAATCTAATTTTTATCCCTTGCATTTTGCTTCAATGAAGAACAACGTCTCGGTTTCTGAATGAAATTTCCAGTCAAGGCTACTATAGAAGTCCGATTTCAAAATTTTTCCAGGTTTTCTGAGACTACTTTTGAAAAAATTCCAGGTCTACTTTTAGTTTAAATCCAGTAAATTC
>CAKNYM010053719.1:195648-248548 GCA_932195095.1 Andricus curvator | reverse complement strand
TTTTGAAAAAATTCCAGGTCTACTTTTAGTTTAAATCCAGTAAATTCTATTCAATTTCAACACATTCTACTGGTAATAGACTTATTTACCAACACTTTCTTGTACAATTATTAATGAATGCAAATGTGAAGGACTATTAAATACTTATTAAATTCTTATTAACTCTCATTAATACTAAAAATTTATGAAATTGAGCGGTTGGGTGCAAGAACGGCCTACTTGCATTTTGCGTAAGGTCGTAAGTCGAGTCCAGTCTAGTCACGTGACTAAGCTGCTCGCGAGATAAAACAGTGCGACACACCATGACAGCCGAATGGAAATTCGAAATGTCCGAAATCCTACTTCGTAAACACAAAAGTTGGGTTAGGAGAAGAGTCAAGTGTTGGAACATCGTGAAAGTTTATGAATGTTTATGATGGTGAAAAATAATATAACGGTAGAATTTTGCATTGTATTTTAAGAGTGGTTAAAGGCACAAGAGTTTTAGGATACTAGTCCTAAAGTTTTTTATTTAATTCGAAGTTAACTTTACATTTAGAATGTTATGTTTGTAAATCTTTGGTAAGCCTATATTGAAAATCGGCAATGCGTTTAAATCCAGCACTTAGCTCTAGACTTCTATGAATTAATATGTACTCGAATAATATTGTAAGAAAAAAATTAATTTCATGTTTTACAGCTCTTTCGTATTTGACAACCCCATTTTGCAACATTTTTCTGGTAATTAATTTTTTATTTTTCATTAATTAAACTGTGACAAATACCCATGCAAGAAAAATGCCTCAGAAAAAAAAATGAAAATGCGTAGCTGCAGCAAAATTCAATTTGAAAACTCTACATTAAATTATATTTACATGGCAAATTAAAAACTTATTTTGAAAATAGAAGGAACTTTATCAACTAAAGATTTGAACCAGATATACCAATTAAAATTCAATTTTACTAAAATCACAAAAACTTAATCTTATTTATTGAATATCAGGAGATCTGAACCCAAAATTTACTAGCTTTAGACTTTTCAAATAAAAAGAATTAACATTCAACCAACGAGAGGAATTTTCAATAAAAAAAGATTATACTCTTCTATTAAAACATTAATTTTCTATCCCAAAGGATGAAGGTTCAACAAAACAGTTGAATCTTCGACCAAAAATGACAACTTTTCAACAAAATAGTTGAATCTTCACCCAAATAATTAAATTTTCAACCAAAAGAGATCAATTCTGCACCAAAAATATTTAAGTAGACTTTTCAATAAAAAATAATTAACTTTAAACCATGAAAGATGAATTTCCCACAAAAACAGATGACTTTTCTGCCGAAACATGAATTCTTAATGTAACAGGGCGGATTTTCTATCCAAAAAGACGAATTTTCAACAAAACAGTTGAATTATCGACCAAAAAGTGTGACTTTTTATCAAAATAGTTGATTTTTCAACAAAATAGTTTCATTTTTAATCAAAGGAAATTAATTCTGAACCAAAAATATAAAAGTCATCTCTTCAAATAAAAATAAATAACTTTCAAACAAAAAAATATGACTTTTCGTCAAAATAGTAGAATTTTCAACAAAATAGTTTCATTTCTAATAAAAGGAAATAAATTCGGAACCAAAAATATAATAGTAAAAATTTTAAATAAAATTAATTAACTCTTAACTATAAAAGATTAGTTTTTAATAAAAAAAAGATGACTTTTTTGCCGAAACATGAATTCTTAATGTAAAAGGGCGGATTTTCTATCCAAAAAGACGAATTTTCAACAAAACAGTTGAATTATCGACCAAAAAGTATGACTTTTTATCAAAATAGTTGATTTTTCAACCAAATAGTTTCATTTTTAATCAAAAGAAATTAATTCTGAACCAAAAATATAAAAGTCATCTCTTCAAATAAAAATAATTAATTTTCAAACAAAAAAATATGATTTTTTAACAAAATAGTTGAATTTTCAACCAAATAATTAAATTTACAATCAAAAGAGATTAATTCTGCACCAAAAATATAAGAGTAAACTTTTTAAATACAAATAATTAACTTTAGGCCAAAGAAACATGACTTTTTAACAAAATAGTTGAATCTTCAACAAAATAAGACAATTTTCAACCAAATTGTAGAATTTATCTACCAAAAGAGATGAATTCGGGAACAAAAATATAATAGTAGACTTTCCAAATAAAAAGAATTAACTTTCAACCATAAAAGATGAGTTTTCAATATAAAAAGATGAATTTTTTGCCGAAAAGCAGGACGAATTTTCTATCCAAAAAGACGAATTTTCAACAAATCAGTTGAATTTTCTACCGAAAAAGATAACTTTTTATCAAAATAGTTGAATTTTCAACCGATCATATTAATTTATACCTAACCAATTACATATTCATTTTTATGAATAGGTATAACTCTCTTCAGAATATTTTTAAATAATAAAAAATTCTGTGAACTCTAATTATATCAAATTATCTATACATGTAGAATTGAACGTATTTCGAAAATAGAAGGTACTTGATTATTTTTGTTTAAATTCAACAATTGCCCTTGACTGAGGATTTGAACAGGACGTACCAATTAAAAATAAATTGTTGGTCATCAATCCAATATCCCAACGAAGGCATCAAAAGACAAAGATTGCACAGAATTTTCAATTATTAAACAAGTTTCGGAACAGTTACACCTATTCGTAAAAATAAATAGGTAATATGGTAAGCTATAAATTAATAGGATTGGATGGAAATTTATCTTTTTTGGCTGAAAGTTAATTCTTTTTATTTAAAATTCAACTTTTATATTTTTGGTTCCGAATTAATCTGTTTTGGTTAAAAGATCTACTATTTGGTTAAAAAATTAATTATTTTGTTAAAAATTTAACTATTTTGTTATAAAGACATATTTTTTTGGTTGAAAGTTAATTATTTGGCTGAAAATTATATTATTTTGCTCAAGAGTCATATTTTTTGGTTAAAATTAATTCTTTGCATTTGAAAAGTTTAATATTATATTTTTGGTTCAGAATTTTACTATTTGATTAAAAATTTAATTATATTGTTATATTGTCAAAAATTCAACTATTTTGATAGAAAGACATATTTTTTGGTCGAAAATTCAACCGTTTTGTTGAAAATTGTTTTTTTTCTTATAGAAAATCCGTCCTTTTAAAAGAATAATGAAATTTACCTTTCGTTAGAAGAGTTCTCTTTTTTTTATTGAAAATTCATCTTTTATGCTTGAAAGTCAATTATTTTTTTTTTTAAGTCTACTACTAAATTTTCGGTTCCGAATTAATTTCTTTTGGTTAAAAATGTAATTATTTTGTTGAAAATTATACTAATTTGCTGAAGTCATATTTTTTGGTTCAAAACTTTCCTGTTTGATCAAAACTTTAATTATATTTTTGAAAATTTCACTGATTTGTTGAAAATTCGTCTTTTTGGATAGAAAATCCGCCCTTTTACATTAAGAATTCATGTTTCGGCAAAAAAGTCATCTTTTTTTTATTAAAAACTAATCTTTTATAGTTAAGAGTTAATTAATTTTATTTAAAATTTTTACTATTATATTTTTGGTTCCGAATTTATTTCCTTTTATTAGAAATGAAACTATTTTGTTGAAAATTCTACTATTTTGACGAAAAGTCATATTTTTTTGTTTGAAAGTTATTTATTTTTATTTGAAGAGATGACTTTTATATTTTTGGTTCAGAATTAATTTCCTTTGATTAAAAATGAAACTATTTTGTTGAAAAATCAACTATTTTGATAAAAAGTCACACTTTTTGGTCGATAATTCAACTGTTTTGTTGAAAATTCGTCTTTTTGGATAGAAAATCCGCCCTGTTACATTAAGAATTCATGTTTCGGCAGAAAAGTCATCTGTTTTTGTGGGAAATTCATCTTTCATGGTTTAAAGTTAATTATTTTTTATTGAAAAGTCTACTTAAATATTTTTGGTGCAGAATTGATCTCTTTTGGTTGAAAATTTAATTATTTGGGTGAAGATTCAACTATTTTGTTGAAAAGTTGTCATTTTTGGTCGAAGATTCAACTGTTTTGTTGAACCTTCATCCTTTGGGATAGAAAATTAATGTTTTAATAGAAGAGTATAATCTTTTTTTATTGAAAATTCCTCTCGTTGGTTGAATGTTAATTCTTTTTATTTGAAAAGTCTAAAGCTAGTAAATTTTGGGTTCAGATCTCCTGATATTCAATAAATAAGATTAAGTTTTTGTGATTTTAGTAAAATTGAATTTTAATTGGTATATCTGGTTCAAATCTTTAGTTGATAAAGTTCCTTCTATTTTCAAAATAAGTTTTTAATTTGCCATGTAAATATAATTTAATGTAGAGTTTTCAAATTGAATTTTGCTGCAGCTACGCATTTTCATTTTTTTTTCTGAGGCATTTTTCTTGCATGGGTATTTGTCACAGTTTAATTAATGAAAAATAAAAAATTAATTACCAGAAAAATGTTGCAAAATGGGGTTGTCAAATACGAAAGAGCTGTAAAACATGAAATTAATTTTTTTCTTACAATATTATTCGAGTACATATTAATTCATAGAAGTCTAGAGCTAAGTGCTGGATTTAAACGCATTGCCGATTTTCAATATAGGCTTACCAAAGATTTACAAACATAACATTCTAAATGTAAAGTTAACTTCGAATTAAATAAAAAACTTTAGGACTAGTATCCTAAAACTCTTGTGCCTTTAACCACTCTTAAAATACAATGCAAAATTCTACCGTTATATTATTTTTCACCATCATAAACATTCATAAACTTTCACGATGTTCCAACACTTGACTCTTCTCCTAACCCAACTTTTGTGTTTACGAAGTAGGATTTCGGACATTTCGAATTTCCATTCGGCTGTCATGGTGTGTCGCACTGTTTTATCTCGCGAGCAGCTTAGTCACGTGACTAGACTGGACTCGACTTACGACCTTACGCAAAATGCAAGTAGGCCGTTCTTGCACCCAACCGCTCAATTATAATCATTATTTTTATTAGTGAAAAAATCAATTAGTGTCAATTCGCAAATTTATAATTCGCCCTGAAAGTACTAAAATAATGGTCAAGACTCTGAAATAGGTGCGACTAAAAAAAATTCATTTTTTCAAATTTCCATGACTTTTCCCGGGTTTCCGAGCCTACTTTTGAAAAAAATACCAGGTCTACTTTTAGTTTAAATCCAGTAAATTTAATTAAATTTCAACACATTCTACTGGTAACAGACTTATTTACCAACAATTTTTTGTACAATTATTAATCAATGCAAATTTGAAGGACTACTAAATACTTATTAAATTCTAAACAACTCTCATTAATACTAAAAAAAAGCCAGGAATTATAATCATATTTTTAATAGTGAAAAAATCAATTCTCAAATTTATAATTCGCCCGTAAGTACTAAAGTCATTATTAACATTCTGAAATTTTTCATAATTTTTCCTGGATAAATTGACACCCTGTTGTTCCAAGGTGTCGATTAGAAAGTTAGATATGCAAAGAACATTTTTACCATTTTAATCGGGATCTTTATACACAATTTCGAATAAGTTGAACAATATAACTTTTATTGTGTTCCAAAGTTAGTAGACCGATTTTCTAAATATAGATTCTGCAGTTTACCTTCAGAAAAGTTTTTTGAGCTGAAGGACGAATATATATTCTTGACTCGAATGGTTAGTTATTAATAAGCTGTGAAGCTATTTTTCGTGACCTAAAATCGGTCGTCCTCACAACTTTCTCTAAAAATATGGAGAAACATGAAAACCCTGTGGTTTGCTTTTCCAATTAAGTGATAAAATGAAATATATTATTATTACATTTGAAATCAGCGTTCAGAGAACAGTAAAAGTTTCATAGCTAACAGATTTCTAACAACCTTAGGTAATCTGGGTGAGGGTCAAACTATCTAATCTTACGTAAGGTCGTAAAAGAGCCTTTTGTTTATAATAATTTATGTGAATTAAATACTTACGGGGAAGAGGGCTGGACTCATGTATGGTTCCATGTACTGATAATACAAGGACATAATTTTTACAAGACATTGTAACGCCGCGACCCTGACTTGCGTGTTCGTGGACTGTGTAGCTTCGCATACAACCTCCATGATAAAATTTCTTTCAGTCTGAAAAGAAGGAAAAAAAGTATAAAATCGCAGTAATGCGTCTGAAAGTAATTAATGAGAAGCGGACGGTAAATATAGTTCTGGGTGGTCGCAAATGTTCATTTACCATTAATATTCAAAGACCAGAATTTTATTCTTGTAAAATTTTTAATTAGGACATGGCCAAAAGATTATGGCTGACCAAACGACATTCTATCGGTTAAATCCACCGATTGCAACCAACACTCTGACAAATATACTTTTGTTAAAGAAGGCTATATAAGTTTATATTATATCGGTATAATTAAATTAGTATTTTTTCCCTAACATTCTGTAGAAAAAATTTCCATAAAAAGAAAGATTTTGGATATCCCAGAGATTTCAGATTTTTGAACAATTTCACGGTATTTTATAAAATTTCAAAGGATTTCAGTAATTTCAAAGGAATTTAAAGGCTCTTAATAAGGTATTTTAATAAATTTTTCAGGATATCAAAGGATTTCATAGAACTTCCAAAATTTGAAGGGATTTCAAGGAATATAATCAGATTTGATGTAATTTCACGGAATTTAAAAAAATATTTTAACGATTTTTCAAAGGATTTATTCACAAGAATTGAGGGATTTCAAATACTTGAAGGATTCTAGGGTATTTAAAAGAATTCCAAGGAATTTTCAAGAGCATTAAAAATTTTCAAGGATTTTAATGACTTGAAGGGATTAAAAAAAATTACATGCAGCTTTAAAGAATTTCCGATGATTTGAAAGGGATTTTATTGGGAATGGCGATCGATAATTTCCCCATCTGGTAACAAAAATCAGAACTAGATAGAGTAGGTATAATTTTAAAGATGCACTTTAATTTTTGCATAGAACTGTTTTTACGATCGTATTGTGGAGTTTAAAACAATTATTGAATAGTAAAAATATCTATTTATACAAAACAAGCGTTTCAGATAGAATTTTTGCAGTTTTCGCAAAAATGTGCTTTTTTCACTGCATAAGATGTAAATTCCATTTAAAACACTTTGCTTTCGATGGTCTTATTTTTAGTATGCAATAATTACATTAAACTCCACACAAAAAATACTCGTAAAAACACTTTTATGCACAAATCAAAATTCCACCTACTCTTTCTAGTTTTCATTTTTGGCACCAGATGGCGTATTGTAGTTTCAACATTCCTAATAGAACCTGTAAGGTTTTAGGATATTTTAAAAGATTCCAAGGGAGTTTCAACAGGTTTTTAACGTATTTTATAAGATTTTCCAGGATTTCAGTGATTTTAAGGGTATTTAAAAAGCTTTCCGTAAAGTATTTTAATCAATTTCCCAGGATCTCAAAGGATTTCGTAATTTCAAGAGATTTTCTAATATTTTAAGGAATTTTCCAGAGATTTCAAAGGAATCGAAATACTTCAAAGTATCCTGAAGGATTCCTAAGAGTATTTCAAGAGATTTGAAAAATTTATTCACAAGAATTGAGGAATTTCAAGAATTTTAAAGCTTTGAAGAGATTTTCACATATTCGAAGGTATTTCTAAAGGTTTTAGGATATTTTATAAGATTCCAAGGAATTTTCAATAGATTTCAAAGGGGAGCCATTTTAGACAAAACAAAGCGCTTTTTGGACCACCCTAATATACTTGGAAAAATCTGTCAATATTTGAAGTCTCTTTTTGGACCTACAAAAACGCAGTGAAAAATTGGGATCCATGAAAATATAAAAATTATAAGCATTTTTTCCTGTACAATTTGCTAACGCGCAAAAATCAGCCGGTTATTTTCCGCGTAATTTTTGCAAAAAACACATACTAATTCTGTGTCCATTTTATTAGGAATTTCAGTTTTGAATCTCAATATGAAATTTAATATTTATTAACATTGCCAATTCAAAATTGTTAAATTTCAAACGTTTTCAATTTCAAATCACTTAGTTTTGACCGCTTCAAATGGCACCATTTAAAAAAATTTAATTTTAAATCCTCTTTTGATATTTGAATTTATAATTGTTCAAGCATTAAGTCTTTCACTTAGAAATTGTACAATGTGAAACAACTTAAATTTATACTAAAACACCTTTAATTTATTACCTTTTTTAAATTCGCAACATACAATTATTCAAGGCCAGAAGCTTTCAATTTGAAATTGTCCAGAATGATTTTTGTTAGGCTTGAGAGATAATCTATGGCTCCTAAGGAATAATAAAGAAGAGATTCCAAGATATTTATGACAATGAAAGAGTGCAAGGTTTGGACGCCTCGATCTTCTTAAAAATTGTAGTAAATATGGCTATTGGTGGAAAATACGGTACTATATCTTGACAATAGGGTATTTTAGGGGCCAATCTGTGAGGCCCGTAAGAATAAGAACTTGTTTACGTTAATACAATCTTCATAAGACAAGTCAGTTTGACAGAGTTTTGGTGGAGCGTGGTGGATTTAATCGATAGAATATCGTTTGGCCGGCCAAGAACCGATTTTATGACTGACTTTGCACGATTAACCGTTTGGCCACATGACCGATTGGCATTTGTTAAACTGTTGAACGATTTAGATGCCGTGCCCTATTTTTAATACAAAAAACAATTTCAAATTAAAATGATTTCTCTCAACTGCGACCACCCTGGAAAGACAAGTAAGTTACTGAGAAATACAAACCTCTATTTCAAAATTTCCTTTGGTAAATTCGAGAGAATTAAAAAGAGCGCTTGTTGCTGCGAGTCGAACGTGATTCGATGTGTTGGAACTCTTCATACCGTGAATGATAGCTGTTAATATTTGGTTAGACTGCGTTACAAGCACCTCGCTTTCGATTTCCTGACAAATATAACCGATGGTTTCAAGCGTAGCTTCTTTAACCATTTCTGTACTGTTCATGTTAGTCACGTTATTAACCAGGTAAGGTATGAGTTCATTCCATTCTCTGACTGGAAGCTCAGCAACAGCAACATAGGCTACACACTGAGCTGCTGAACTCGGCCTATTGTTCTCTGTTCCTAGTGCTCCTAATATCTGTAAAATCATTATTTTTAAAACGTGATATTTATCATGATATTGTGGTTATCCTTTATTTCTAAACCATAGATTAGGGACCGTCCATAAACAACGTTCCCAGTTTTGGGCTATTTTTTACACCTCCACCCCCTCTTGCTGATTTTTCACGGAAATAGAGAAATAAACTATTTATAATAAAATTAATGTAAATACCATATTCAATTCAATATGACTCATTAAATTACTAAGACTTCGAGTCGAAATATAATGCATTTCCAACTAGACGAATTAAAAAAATGATAATTTCTGACCAGACAGATGCGTTAACAAATAGTCGAATTTCCAAGCAAAAGAGACAAATTTCCAAAAAAATAGCTGGACTTTTAACCAAATAGTTACATTTTCAAGCCGAAAAACTATTTTTTTCGAAGACATTTCAATTTTCAGCAAAAAAGTTCATTTTCAACCAAGATGACTTTTCTACCACAGAAGATAAACTTTCAATTCAAAATTATGAATCTTTAACAAAATAGTTGAATTTTCAACCAAAAAAGAATCAAATTCAACCAAAAACAGGTGAATTTTCAAGCAAAAAAAAACAACAAATTTTTCGAAGACAGTCGAATTTTCAAACCGAAAAGTTTCATTATCAACATAAAAGTTGATTTTCAACAAAGAAAGAAAACTTTTCTACCATAAAAGATTATATTTCTACCAAATAGATGAATTTTCAACTTGTAAAGGGTAAAATACCAACCAAAAAATCGAATAGTTAAATTTTCAGGGAAAAAACGATTTTTCAACAAAAAAGTTAAATTTTCTACCAAACAGGCGAATCTATCTTATAAAAAAAATTAATTTTAAACTAAGATTAATGTTCTACAAAGAAACACGAATTTTCAACAAAATTGCTGGATTTAAAGCCAAAAGGACGAATTATTTACAAAATGATTGAATTTTTAGTCCAAAAATATGATTTTTTTTTACAAAAAAAGTTAATTTTATACCAAACAGCTAAATTTTTATAAAAAATAGTTAACATTTGAATGAAAAAGTTGAATTTTCAACAAAAAATTTAATCTTCTATCAAATTGTTGAGTTTTCAAGACAAAAAGACGAACTTTCTTCAAAATAGTTGAATTTTCGACCCGAAAATATGAATTTTCAACTAAAAATGATGAATCTTCAACATAAATTAATTTTTTTTAAAGTAGTTCAACTTCAAACCATGTAATTGATTTTTGAACCAAGAGGATGAATTCGCAACTAAACAGGTAATAAATAATTTTATGTTCATTGTTTTTTGTCTACTGGTCTAAAATCAATATTTTTTTAATATTGATTTTTATTTTTAAATAGTGAAAAAATTGCTCTCAAGTTCCGCTTTTCACAATTTAGAAATAAAAATCGATATTAAAAAAATATTGATTTTAGACCAGTAGACAAGAGCAATTAACATCAAATTATTTCATATATTTTATCTAGTCAAAACCATATCAAAAATATAAACAGGTAATAGTTGATATTTCAAGAAAATTTGAATTTGAAAAAAAAAGAAAAGAATTTTCAACAAAAGAGTTGAATCCTCAACCAGAATAGATTTATTAGAACCAAACAGCTGCATTTTTAACGATTAATTTTTGACCATGAAAGACGAGTTTTCAACAAAATATAGGAATTTTCAACTAGAAAAGATAAATTTTCCATTTAAATATCAATTTTTAACCGAAAATAGAATAGTTACAAATATTTAAAAAAATTAATTCTCAACTAAAAAATTATGTTCAACAAAATAGTTAAATTTTCAGCTAAAATGATGGATCTTAAAAAACAAAGAATTTTTGAGAAAAAGAGTTCAACATTCAACCCAAAGGATGATTTTTTAACAAAGATTAATTTTTAACTTTCAACCATGTGGCTGAATTTTTGACCAAAAAAGATCATTTTTGAACACAATAGTTGCATTTTTAACAAAATAATAAAACTTTCAATCAAATATTACAATTTTTAACCAAACAAGATGAATTCCAAACCAAAAATATAAGAGTAGACTTTTCAAATAAAAGTAGTTGAATTTTCTTATTGGGTTCTATAAATTCAGTTCGCATTTGAGCGAAAAACGAGAAAAAGGTTAAGTTTTTGTCGTGACCCCTTCCACGCCCAAATTTGTAACGTAGTTTATGGACAACCCTTTCCGAAAGACTGAAATGAGAATTTTTCTTACATTGTTCTTGATAAATTCCCTTTTGTCTGCAGGAATGGCGAGCCATCGCTGTTGGTATTGGGATTTTAGGGCCAAATCTTTTGACGTCAGCTGATTTTTAAGTTGTAATCCGGCTGCCATGCGTGCAACGACGCTTGCAGCTGGAGTGACGAGCACGCCGCTGAGTCGTTGAACGAATTCATTCTGTAAAAGAAAATATTTTGTTGATTTCAATAATTTTTTTATAGAAGGAGGATTTTTTGTTATTTTCTATGTTAAACTACTTACAAAATTCGCTTGAGCTGCCTGTTCGAGGAAATTTTGTGCTGCTTCGAGTTCATTTTTATCTGAAAAGAAAAGAAATGATAAGGTAAATAAATGTTATAAATTTCGGAATAAATTAATTAAAACTAATACTATAATTTCTTCCAATCGAGATTGTAAGTTCAAAAGAAGTGGAATGGGACTACTTTAAAAGTTTTAATTTTAAATAATTTAATTTCGAACCCTCTATTTACAATTTTTCATTCTAGAAGCCACTCAATTGAAATATTTTTACATTTTAGTGACTGAATTGGTAAAATCTTAAATTACAAATTTTTTGTCTTAAAGAATTTATACTTTCAATTATAAAATTATAAGGATATGAATGTTGAAAATTCACATTCTAAATTATTCCACTTGGAACTCACTTCATTCAAAATTGAAGTCCTTTGTCAAAAAGGGTCCGAACCACTAAAATATCAATTTCAAGAAAAAAAAAAAGAGAATAAACTTAAATATGCATTAGTAATTATATGAATACATGAAAAATCAGGAAAATAAACTCTTTTATATCGTTTTTGCTGAGTTGAAAAGTTGACTTTCAATAAAAATGGGCAAAAATATTCATTAAAGAGGATCTTACTAATATTTCTACTCAGATCCCTTTTCCCGTTTGTCAAAAAAGGGCCTAACCACTAAAATATCAATTACCAAAAAACCTAAAGAGAATAAACATAAATATGAATGATTAATTATATGGATACTTTAAAATGAGACTAATAAACTCTTTTATATTGTTCTTACTGAGTTTAGAAGTTTATTTACAATAAAAATTGACAAAACATTCATTAGAGTTGAAAAAAGGATCTTACAAATATTTCTGCTCAGATCACTTTTTCACGATGCATTTTCTGTTTGCGTTTTTGTAAAATTACACTCAATCTTTTACTTGCCTTTATTTCTGCATATTACTTTAATTTTCCTGGATTCCTTTTTGTCTTCAGAATTTTGATTTTAGAACTGTACAGGAAAATTTAAATTGGAACCGTATTTTAACATCTTTCATTAGTGAATCATCAAACGTTTTTTTTATGATACTTAGATCCGTTTTTGACAATGAGATAACAGTTCATGATTTAGCTTGTATTTTTGTTTACTGAAGAGTTTTCTGATTTACTTTATTTTTCAATTTTATTACCTTATCGTCCTTTCAGCGGACATTAAAAAAATTAATTAGATTTCGGGATTTTTATGAAACTCACTTAGAAAATTTAACCAGACGAAAAGAAAATGTAGTTGGACTTTTTTTAATTTATCACGAATTATTTATTAATATTTGCGCCAATTTTGAACATCTAAATATATCAAATATTAGCAGCTTTTATTTTAAGGCCGGGGTTAACTCTATAAAAACTGAATACGACTGGCATAAATATTTTTTACACAAATAGACATTAGGGTGGTCCAAAAATTCGACTATCGATTTTTGGTGATCGACCCCCCCCCCCCCCCAATTTGTTAATTAAAAATTATCGTTTTTTTTATCTTCAAATCTTATAAATTTAACCAGTCAGCCGGTTTTTTTTAAATTAACATGGTGTTTTAAATAGAAAAAGCTCGTTTTTCGAAAAAAATTTAAAAGTATGTACTTGCTATTGAATTTTTAAAAATTGAAGTTTAGTCAACTCTTAAGGTATGCTCAAGTATAAATTTCCACCCAATAAGTTTTCATTTTGAACTTCCCCCCAAACCCTCGTGTTGTGCCCGGAAAATGCCCAAAAAAATGCGTACTAGCTGTTTTAAGTTATTATTATTTGCTTATAAAACTTTTTAAAGTAAATCGTGAAAAGTTACTTTTTTCGGGATAAATGATTGAATGAAATGGTATCAACTTCCAATTGTTTAAACAATTTTTATTTTTGTATAATTTGTTTCCCCCACAAAATCGTGAAAAGTAAGTATTTTTTTGGAATTAATGACACAATTAACGAATCTTAAAAGTAATATTTGTTTAGGATATTTTGTAATTGTTTAAACAATTATCGTTTGCTTAAACAATTTTTTTTAAAACAATGTTGCCGGTAATTAATGTTGAAAGTGATATTTTTCATGAAATAGTTTGAAATTATTTAAACAATTACTATCACGTCCTCCCTTCCATGGGAAAGATGGAAAAAATTCTAGTTTTTTCGAACCTCTTACACTATATCGCTTACTATTCAGTATTTTCTTTTATCAATAGACCTGAAAAAATAACTATCCATGACATAACTGAATAAAAAAATGGTTAAAAAATGATACTTGTTAAAAAAATTAGGGTATAAATTCTAAAATAAGAAAATACTGAATAAACGACATATTGCAAGAGATTAAAAAAAATTGATTTTTCTCCACCTTGCATATGAAAAGGCGCAAGTGAATGATTATTGTTTAAATAATTGCAAACCTTTTTTAACATAAAAAATCACTCTAAACATTCATTGACTGCGTTGTTGATTCCAGATAGTAGTAACTTTTCAATCTCAATGGAGAGAAAAATGGTTTAAACAAATTAAAAAGATTTGAATAATTTTCAAATATCGTTAAAAAAATGTCAGTCTCAACATTCGTTAATTTTGTCATTAATTCCAGAAAAGAGTAACTTTTTACGATTTACATGTAAACATTATTTCAACAAATTAAAATTATTTAAATAATTACCAAATCTATTAAAAAAGAAATATTATTTATCAACTGTATCATTTATCCCAAAAAATAATAACTTATCACGAGTTACAAGCGAAAAAAATTGTTTAAACAATTCAAAATTAGTTACACAATACTTGGAAACCTAACACTTAACGAATGAAAATATTTCAGGTTGAAAAAGTTCTAGAAAATACCGTCCGTAACATATATTAGTTATGGCGTGGCAATTATTCCTCGAACATTCCGTAACAGGTGATAAACTTTAATTTATAAAAATTTAATAACAAGTAATTCTTTATCCTTTTTTTTTTTTTGAAAACCATCCTGTTCCCATTTAAAATGCAATGTTAATTTTAAAATCCCGGGGCCATGGGTTAATGTTGACCAATTAAAAAAAAACTAAATTTCATTTTCCGAAGAACGAACAAATTAGAAGGGATCGAGCACCAAAAATCGAAATTTGAATTTTTACAGGTCTAAATTTGGATAACCCTAATAGACACTTTGATATTTTGTAATAAACACAAGAGCTGAATGTATTTTTAAAACAAAATTTCCAAATTGCGGAATATACATGTCATCTTTAACTAATCTTCGATAAAAAACGACCTCTATCGACCTAACTTTTTGCAGTCACCAAATATGCCAATATAATACAATTAAATTAACAATAAATCCTTCCAGAACTTGGAAATACTAAACGACTTTTGGGTCATATTAAAATAATCCTACATTTTCCATCCCAGATAGAAAGTCATGTTTCTGTAGTACTAAAATCGCGAAAAGCCTGAAATAAAACGTTTTTTATAGGTTAAATGTGAAATCCGCACGCGGTGGTATCACAATGCCGGCGAGGGTGTACGTTCAAGGTGGAGAATGGAGGACTGTCAATAGTTTTCCTGTACGTGAGAAAGCCCTTAGCAACAGTCGAATTATTCGTGAGACTATCTTTACAATGTGCAAAAATAACCCGAGATTCATGAAATATGGGCTTTCGGGGAGCGATCAGCGATTAGCGGAAAAAGTGTGAGATTGACGCAGCAACTGGCAGGGACGAGCTTCTTGTCATCGAGTGGGAGCGTTGGTTAAGCGGGAAGAGATAACTGATAAATCATGGCCGTGAAATAATAAGTTTTCGAGATCAGAGAGAGGAAGACAAGATTGAGTGAGAAATGGATGTGGATTCGTCGGGACTGATGGACACGAGGATCGCTACGAGGTGTGTGAAATTTTTCGCATCGTGCACCTGGTTATCTCGACGCGAAGTCGCGGCAAATTCTTACCTGGTGAAACGGTCTTTTCGAGGACCTGTATCAGCTGCAACGTGGTCGGGTCCATCTGCATGGCGTGGCAGTTATGAGCCCTTGGCACTCCGTGTAAAAAAATGTAGTTTTATGCGTTGAACGATACGTTAATGGACTCGTCGCGACCGGCAGATGCCCACATGTAGCCACCGAATCAACTGCTCGACGTACCCCCTTCCCACGCTGCTGACTTCCTTCCCGGTCGTCGCGTGCCGCGCAGGGATATATCGTTCGTTTGCAACCAAAGGCGACTTGAAAAACGCTCAGGCAGCGCCAATTGAAGGACAATCGCGAAATGGAAGACGATCGACGAAATGGCGTTAAATTGGCAAAAAGATTGAGTGGGGGATATCAAGGAATTTTTCTAATTATTTGAGAGGAGGAAGTGACTCAAACGGTTTTCTGAGTTCAAATCTTCCAATGATTCATGAGCACGTTTGGAACTATTTCGTGCTAAAGGCCCGCCGAATACCGAATGCACACACTTTCTGGACCTCTTTCTGCGATTTCAGCGCCACCTTTTTCGATTTTATTCATGTGCAGAATTGGAAAGATTGAAATCTGAATTATCGACGTTTGGACAGGAAGATTGCTCCAATGATAAGGGGTTTTGTTCGTTCGGGTTCTTGTCATGGCGCTGGTGGGTGTTTAAATAAAAACCGCGAAAATTTGAATGGATTGAACTATGAATTTTATTTTTAGCATATTTAGCAGAGTTTAGCTCAATTTGAAACTCCTAGAATAAATAAATCATATTATATTAAAACTAAGTCATTTATATTTCAAGACAAACTGAGAATTGCAATATTTTTGTAATAATTTTTTATACTCCAATAAGATTGTGTTGCAAATCGATTATCTGCTCTTTTTTAGTAATAACCATTATTAATAATAAATAATCTTGTAAAAAAAAATTTCGCGCAAATTGTGATGCATTTTCAAAATTGTGATGCCTAATTTGAAAATTAATGATTTTTAACCACTTTAGTTTTAAGATCCTAATTTAAGTATGCTTCAATTTTTAAAATAAGTTTGGAATTGTTTCATTTTTAACTCTTCAATTTTGAATTCAATAATTTTTAAAGTTTTTAGAGTAATTAAACTTCAATGGTTTACAATATTATTGCAAAAATAACATTTTTAAATAAAAAAATGTATCCATTCACTTTGAATGTCACTTGTTATTAAATTATACAATACTTATTAATAATATATTTATTATCTTTCAAATGTCTATGATTTTAATTTAAAATTATAGCTTTGAATGTGCAATTCTAAAACAGTTTAATTTTTGAGGCCTTGAAACTGAAGTTTTTTTTGCTCTAAAAGCTTAAATTCTAAAATGAAATTTCTTAATTTTTGGAACTTTTTAATTAAAAATGTCAAGACAGTTAATAATAATTAATAATTAATTTAATAATCACACTTTTTTTAAATAATAATTTTTCTTAATTGTTTGGTTTCAATTTTAAACTTACTAAATTGTCTGGGTTTTTTAATTCTTCGGAATCGTAGGTTTTAACAAGGGGAAACTACACTTTTCGGAATTTTGTTTGGATTTATAATCCTCCCTGTAATAAGTAATTACCAAACTTGGAATATGCTAATATAATAAGATGCACTTTCCAGCTATTCTCTGAAAAAATGACTTTTAACAAGTAAACGCACGTTGCATGGACTGCGATGCGACAATCTTTAAACTCCCAATTAGAGTTTGTAATTCTTTTTTATTGCAATTAATCATTAAATTTATTTAAAACAAGCTGAAATGATCATTTTAATCATTTTTTTATGTGAAAAAATTTTGATTTTTCAACTTTTATAACTTTGACTCCAAGAAAAGGTTTCTTTTAAATAGAAAACTCTCATTTTTCTTCACTGCAGCACTGACGTATTCTTAATGTTAAATCATAATTTCTTCGAAATAACAATTTAAAATTCTAGAATTTTAGAAGCTTCGACTTTAAAAGTTTTCAACTTCAAATTGTTAAATTTTAATCGCTTTTAATTGAAAAGTATTTAAATTAAAAAATGTCTAATTTTTAATTATTCAATTTTGAATGATTTTAATTAGAAATAATATACAATTTCAATTCCCATAAATTTGAAATGATCCAATTTGTAAAATTCTAATTAGAATACCCACATTAAATTTTTATTTCTTTGAAAGTATTCAATTTTTGAAATTTTAATCTGAAATCAATAAATTTCTAGATTCTTCAATTCAAAATAAAATATTGTTCAATTTTGAACACTTTGAATTAGAAATGATCTAAAATGATTGAAAAAGTCTAAAATTGGTTGATTTGGAACGTTTTCAGTGAATTTTTCCCTGAGTTATTTACCAATTTTTACCAATGGAAATTTTTTCTATATACTTCTCTCGAGTCTCTGGTGGTTCGGATCCCACCTTAAACTGTAGGACCCCTCAAAAGAGTTTAGTGATCTCGTAAATAAATAAAATATAAATGTTTTACAATCCTAAATAACTTTATTTCAAATTCTACAATTTCCAACATTAATTTAAAGCAGAAATTATCAAAAAATGTATGATCAAAATTTAAAAAATAATATATTTCAAACGTTAAGAAATGCGTTGTTAAAAATCAAAAGTAAATATATAAAATATTAGCAGTTTATACTTTAAGGCCGTGGTCAATCCTATACAAATTGACTGCGATTGACATAGATATTTTCTGTACGAATAGACATTAATGTGGTCCGAAAATTCGACTTTCGATTTGAAAATAGTTCAGTATATTTTTCTATATTGTAAACGCTTTCAATTCGAAATGAGTAATTATTAATTATCTTATCACACAAATTTTTTAAACTTAAGGCCATGTTACGAGTGGGTCACGTGACCGGATTCCTACCTTACCGAAGCTTTTTTTAATTGTAAACTTATTTTCACACGAATAGCCACATCATGTTGAAAATTTGGGATAAAAAATAAGAAGCACTAAGAAAGGTGGGTCTGGTCCTAAATTTTTATAATTGTGAAAAAAGTTTTTTTGTGCATAATTTTTGTTTGCTTTTTTCATGATTATTAAAATTTAGGACCAGACCCACCTTTTTTAGTGCTTCTTATTTGAAACGCTCAGAGCAAAAGCGAACGAAAAAAAAAACGTACGTAGAAGCGAAGTAAAAACGCGCGAGAGCAAAAACGACCTAAAAATTGGCGAGAGGAAAAGCGAGCCAAGAACGGATGGGGAAGGTTCCCCCACTTTGCTCAACTCGGCCAGCCTTGTGTAAAGCCGAAAATGCACGAGCACGAGCACGAACCCGAAGCTCGGGCCGAGTTCGCCCGACTTCACGATTCGCTTTCGTTGACTTGTTGGCTATTAGGAGGTTTGGGTTGATTTTTGTTTTCAAAAATTCACACCTAAAGGAAAGACTTCAAATACATGCAATGAAGTCTTGAAATATTTAATGATTATGTTTTTCAGGAATTCTTATGGTATGTTTTAGACGAGTTGATTCCACAGGGAATACATTATAAAACTCTCGAGGTTTATAAAATACAAATATATTGAATATTGTACATGGGATTTTAAAATTAGGTTAATAATGTGTATCACTTTCAAGTGGTTTCATTTTTCATTATTTATGTTTTATTTTTCAATCGATTTTAAATATTGTAAAGTTAAAATGATAATAAATAATTATTATTTTTAATTTATTAAATTAATCAACATTTTTACTGTATATGCTTTCTTAATATATAAAAACTTTATAAAACCTTCAATGTCTTAAAATATTTATCTCAACATTACAAAATTTAGTTTTTACAATTTTAGTTTAATTGTGAAATAATTGTAATTGGAAATTAATTGTGAATAATTGTAAAATAAGTGTAACAAAATGTATTTTATAAAGAAATATTTCATGATTTTTAAAGGACAAAACAATTTTAAAGGTAAGTCTTTGTAGTATTTTAATAACTAATGAAAATATTTTCAGAATATTTTTCCTTGATTCTGCCCTGATAGGGTCAAGCATGGTACAAAAAACCGTCGTGACTTTTTAAATAAAAACTGTACTCTGTATAAATTAATTTTAAAAATGAAAAAAGTATTAATAACTTTTATGAATATTCTTAAATTCTATTTGAATATGATACACATTGATTTTTATTTTAAAAATTCTTGTAAATAGTTGGTCATTTTTTAAATTTTACGAGATTTTTCTACCATGTTTGACCTAAGGGAATAGATTTCAGGAACGAAATTATAAAAATATCTCAGTTAGTGTTTGGTTGATAATTATATTTTTTGTTGCAATTTTTATTTGACATATTTGAAATATTGAAAAATTTTGTGAAATTTTGTCAAGAATCCTATATGAAAATTATATTCAAAGAAGCTTAAAATACACAAAAAAAGTTAAAAAATAAACAGTTATTCGAAATTTGTATTTTGTATACAAAAATATTTTTCACCTTAAATTATAATTTTGATGAAATTTTTATATTTTCTTCATTAAAAATTTTTTTATTTGAAAATTTATTTATTTGGTTGAAATCTCATTCTTTGAAGGTTGATTTCAATTGTTTTTGATTACAAATTAGAATTTTTTAATTGAAATAGCAATTATTACATTTTTCCTTAAAAATTCAGCTTTCTCGGTTGAAAATTCAACTGTTTAGTTAAAACTTATATTTTTTGTTGAAATTTTGATTGACATACAGAAATATTCAAAAATGTTGAAAAATTTTCTTGAAAATCTTAGGAAAATTATATTTATACCTATAACCTTAAAAATAAATAACTTGAAAAATAAATAGTTATTCGTACTTTTTATTTTGTATTAAATATTATTTTTTGCCTTAAATTATGATTTGGTTGTAATTTTCCTTTTTTCTTGACTAAAAATTCTTTTTACTTGAAAATTTATTTATTTTGTTGAAAATTCATTTTTTAGAAGTTAAATTCAACCTTTTTTTAATTAAAATTAATTTTTTCTATTGAAATAGCAATTATCACATTTTTCGTTGAAAATTCAGCTTTTTTGCCTGAAAATTAAACTATTCGGTTGAAAATGTTTTTTTTTTTTTTTTTCAAATTTTAATTTGAAATATCTCGAATCTTAGAAAATATTTCGAAATTTCTGTCAAGAATCTTGAAAAACTTATATTTATATTTATTTTTACAACTTTATTTTAATTGTAAAATCATTTTAATCGGAAAATAATTGTAAATAATTGTGAAATAAATTCAACGAAATTTATTTATTAAAGAAATATCCCATGATTTGAAAAAAATTCTTTGTAGTATTTTAATAACTAATGAACATATTTTTAGCATATTTTTCCTTGATTCTGCCCTAGGGTCAAACATGGTACAAAAAACTGTCGCAAAATGTCAAATAAAAACTGTACTCTGTATACATTAATTTTAAAAAGTGAAAAATATTCATACTTTTTATAAATATTCCTAAATTTCATTTGAATATGATACACATTGACTTTTATTTTGAAAAATTCTTGTAAATAATTGGTCATTTTTTAAATTTTACTACATTTTTGTACCTTGTTTGACCTAAGGGAATAGATTTCAGGAGTGGAATTATAAAAATATCCTCATTAGTTAGTTAAATACTATGAACTTGCCTTTCAAATATACCATTTTACCATTAAGCCATTTCCCTTTCAGGGTAGGCGTGACACTACCCGATTCGGGTAGTGTTTCTAGGTGGATAGTTTTCTTGTAGTTATAAATACCTACAAGTTTGGGCTCACCACACCCATAATATGCCAACAGCACACAGTATTCTCGAATGGTCACCCATCCAAGTACTAACCGCGCCCAACGCTGCTTAACTTCAGTGATCTGACGAGAATTGGTTTTTTCAGCGTTTTTTCAAACATAAATCAGATTTGAATACACTCAAAAAATAAAATTGAGAAAGGTCAGAAATTCATGCAGTTTTTTTTTGGAAAATCCCACACATTTTTTAATAAAACTCATTTCCACGCCACCGCGGAGGTGGTATCATAGGATATTTCTTTATAAAGTGAATTTCGTTGAATTCATTTTACAATTATTTACACTTAATTTTCAATTAAAATTATTTTACAATTAAAATAAAATTGTAAAAATAAATATAAATATAATTTTCCCAAAATTCTTGACAAAAGGTTCGAAATATTTGATAAGATTTCCAATATTTCAAATTAAAATTTGAACAACAAAAAAAACATTTTCAACCGAATAGTTTAATTTTCAGGCGAAAAGCTGAATTTTCAACGAAAAATGTAATAATTACTATTTCAATGAAAAAATTCTAATTTTTAATTAAAAATACTTGAAATCATCCTACAAAGAATGAGATTTCAACCAAATAAATAAATTTCCAAAAAAAAAAAATTTTTTAATGAAGAAAAAACAAAAATTTTAACAAAATTATAATTTAAGGTGAAAAATATGTTTGTATACAAAATAAAAATTTCGAATAACTATTTATTCTTTAAGTTATTTATTTGTGAGGTTATAGGTATAAATATAATTTTCCTAAGATTTTTAAGAAAATGTTTCAACATTTTTGAATATTTCTGTATGTCAATCAAAATTTCAACAAAAAATATAAGTTATAACTAAACAGTTGAATTTTCAACCAAGAAAGCTGAATTTTCAACGAAAAATGTGATAATTGCTATTTCAATAAAGAAACTTAATTTTAAATAAAAAGTGGTTGAATTTAACTTCAAAAAAATGAATTTTCAACAAAATAAATAAATTTTCAGGTAAAAAGAATTTTTAGTCAAGAAAAAAGGAAAATTACAACCAAATTATAATTTAAGGCAAAAAATAATATTTAATACAAAATAAAAATTTCGAATAACTATTTATTCTTTAAGTTATTTATTTTTAAGGTTATAGGTATAAACATAATTTTCCTAAGATTCTTAAGAAAATTTTCCAACATTCTTGAATATTTCTGTATGTCAATCAAAATTTCAACAAAAAATATAAGTTTTAACTAAACAGTTGAATTTTCAACCAAGAAAGCTGAATTTTCAACGAAAAATGTAATAATTGCTATTTCACTTAAAAATTATAATTTCTAATTGAAAACAGTTGAATTTAACTTTAAAAAAATGAATTTTCAACACAATAGATAAATTTTCAAGTAAAAACGATTTTTAGTCAAGAAAAAAGGAAAATTTCAACAAAATTATAATTTAAGGTGAAAAATATTTTTGTATACAAAATCAAAATTTCGAATAAATGTTTATTTTTCAAGTTATTTATTTTTAAGGTTATAGGTATAAATATAATTTTCCTAAGATTTTTAAGAAAATTTTTCAACATTTTTTAATATTTCTGTATGTCAATCAAAATTTCAACAAAAAATATAAGTTTTAACTAAACAGTTGAATTTTCAACCGAGAAAGCTGAATTTTTAAGGAAAAATGTAATAATTGCTATTTCAATTAAAAAATTCTAATTTGTAATCAAAAACAATTGAAATCAACCTTCAAAGAATGAGATTTCAACCAAATAAATAAATTTTCAAATAAAAAAATTTTTAATGAAGAAAATAGAAAAATTTCAACAAAATTATAATTTAAGGTGAATATAATTTTCATATAGGATTCTTGACAAAATTTCACAAAATTTTTCAATATTTCAAATATATCAAATAAAAATTGCAACAAAAAATATAATTATCAACCAAACACTAACTGAGATATTTTTATAATTTCATTCCATCTATTTAAAAAATGACCAACTATTTACAAGAATTTTTAAAATAAAAATCAATGTGTATCATATTCAAATAGAATTTAAGAATATTCATAAAAGTTATTAATATTTTTTTCATTTTTAAAATTAATTTATACAGAGTACAGTTTTTATTAAAAAAGTCACGACGGTTTTTTGTACCATGCTTGACCCTATCAGGGCAGAATCAAGGAAAAATATTCTGAAAATATTTTCATTAGTTATTAAAATACTACAAAGACTTACCTTTAAAATTGTTTTGTCCTTTAAAAATCATGAAATATTTCTTTATAAAATACATTTTGTTACACTTATTTTACAATTATTCACAATTAATTTCCAATTACAATTATTTCACAATGAAAATAAAATTGTAAAAACTAAATTTTGTAATGTTGAGATAAATATTTTAAGACATTGAAGGTTTTATAAAGTTTTTATATATTAAGAAAGCATATACAGTAAAAATGTTGATTAATTCAATAAATTAAAAATAATAATTATTTATTATCATTTTAACTTTACAATATTTAAAATCGATTGAAAAATAAAACATAAATAATGAAAAATGAAACCACTTGAAAGTGATACACATTATTAACCTAATTTTAAAATCCCATGTACAATATTCAATATATTTGTATTTTATAAACCTCGAGAGTTTTATAATGTATTCCCTGTGGAATCAACTCGTCTAAAACATACCATAAGAATTCCTGAAAAACATAATCATTAAATATTTCAAGACTTCATTGCATGTATTTGAAGTCTTTCCTTTAGGTGTGAATTTTTGAAAACAAAAATCAACCCAAACCTCCTAATAGCCAACAAGTCAACGAAAGCGAATCGTGAAGTCGGGCGAACTCGGCCCGAGCTTCGGGTTCGTGCTCGTGCTCGTGCATTTTCGGCTTTACACAAGGCTGGCCGAGTTGAGCAAAGTGGGGGAACCTTCCCCATCCGTTCTTGGCTCGCTTTTCCTCTCGCCAATTTTTAGGTCGTTTTTGCTCTCGCGCGTTTTTACTTCGCTTCTACGTACGTTTTTTTTTTCGTTCGCTTTTGCTCTGAGCGTTTCATTTATTATCCCAAATTTTCAACTCGATGTGGCTATTCGTGTGAAAATAAGTTTACAAATAAAAAAGTGTCGGTAAGGTAGAAATCCGGTCACGTGACCCACTCGTCACATGGCCTTAATATACAAAAATTTGTTTATTAATGGACTTTTAAATTGTTAATATTGTTAATGTTAGCTCATATTTCTTTTGTTCTGCTAAATATATAATTTTTTTGTAAATTTTCCATTGAATAATTCAGTTATTAAATGAAAAAAATTCTTTAAAAAAAAGGAATGAGTATAATTATACCAGAGATCCTGATTACACTATATATATATGGAAGCTTCATTCAATAAAATAAAAACGCACATTTTTATATTATAACTTTGTTTTTATTTAATACCTCGCGAGAAAAAAAGTATGAAGGATAAGAGATGACATCTTCGATTTATAGATAAAAGCCGGGAGAATAATCGTCAGGCGACTTATAATGATAAACACGAATTTCGGAATAACGCTTATTTCGTATGACCACCTAAAAAAGTTTCGTTGAACATAGCACATTAAAAGTACAGACGAATAAAATTTTTCGTACGAAAGGCGGCGTGAATAATAAACGAAATAAAAGAAAAACGCGAAAGACCTCTTTATAACTCTGAAGCACTCAAATAGATTGAAAATTAATCAATTTTTTTTAAACAAAAATATTGTAGATGGATACACTAATTTTTCTATAATACTTCAGTAACTGATTTTTATTATTTTATATTATATTTCTCATTGCTTAAGAAAAAAAATCACTCGATCTTGGCTAATTTTCAATTTAATTAATTGATTTAGAATTAAAGAGAGAATTTCAGAATAACAGGAAGTTGTTTGTTACAGGTATTGCCAAATTTACACTTACACATGTTTAGGAAACATGACACACATATTATATATATATAGCTATTGTGCATGTACACGAATTCAAGTACGTAGATATGTTTTTATTGAGACGCATACCTGCGCACTTTCACATACGAAAGGCTATTGTGATCATTTATTCATTTTACAGCACATGAAGGAGATTCATAGAGTCTGTGATCTCGATAATACTATACGAATTATTCATTCAATTTAGAAAAGGGTTAGACTAATATTTTTCAAATTCATAGTCAACAAGAATCATAATTACAAAAGGGCACATATATTTCCCTTACGAACATTCATCATTTTTTCGCGATTACAGTAAATTATTATAGAAATTATTACAGGAAAGCAGTATAGGAATAAATAATAATACAATATTGAAATATTGATTGACAAATATAGAGAAACTATAAATAAATGATTTTTTTACGACTCATGTGAAAGTACATAAAAATCTTGATATTTATGAGAATTGACTTAACAATCCATAATGAAATATAAACCCTATGATTATTTTTTACAAAATATACGTATAAAAAATATACTGATAGTATTTAAGTTTCATTATAGTGTTGTTAAACAGTGCTCCTCAATATGTGATTAATTCTCATAAATATCACAATTTTTATGTACTTTCATATGAGTGGTTCAAAATAAATCATTCACAGTTTCGTTACTTTCTGCATTAATTATTTCAATATGTTAATATTATTTATTCTTATACTAATTTTCTTATAATAATTCCCATAATAATTTCCAGCAGTCGCGAAAAAACTATAAGAAAATAATTATAGGCCTCTACTGAATTTCCTATAATATTTTTTCGTAAGAGCGATTCTTAACATAGTCCAAAAATATATAGATATATTGAGTGAATACAACAATTAGTTATAGAAAAATACTGAAGGAAAATATCTGTCTTTGGATTCGAATTAAAAATTGAGGACGCGGATCAAAGAACCGGTTATAACTTTCTGGCGCTCTGAGTGGAAAGACCCCTAAACGATTTGGCGCCAGAAAGTTATAACCGGTTCCCTGATCCGGGCCCTCAATTGTAATGGGAATGAGAATATAAATAAAATCAAGTATTTATGAATCAATTCTATATAGCGTTTCGCTATCACTGACTCTATAATAATTTATCCCAGGGAATGTATTTTCTTTCGGAAAATTAAAAATCATGGGTGTGAAAATCTCTATGGAGTGCTGGTACAGACAGTTTCTTGTCATGATTAGCTGCAGAATCTTGCAACAGCGGTGGTTAAGATGGTCATATTTGTGAGAGTGGTATTGGTTGCAATATCAGTAATAACAGCAGTAACAGTGGCGACGGAGGTCACAATAGACATAGTTGGAGGGTAGTCGTGCAAAAGGACAATAGCGCCATTTTTTTGAAAATTATATTAGCACCGTCTAAAGTCGAGAAAACATGCGCCTCGATCGAAAAAAATTCAGGTATCAACTTGAAAATCATGGAAATGAAATAAAAGAAACTAAGAAATGTTTGTACAGTTCTAGATTTCTGGAACTACAAACAATTTTATTTTAGAAATTTTTGTTCCAGATTTCGAAAAATTAAGGTTCATACAAACTTTTCGTAGTGCCTCTTATATAATTTTCAAAATTTTACGACGCCGGTCTTATGGAATAGAAAAATATGTTTTCCAACTACTTGAGTAGCTCAAGCGGTAACGCGTCGAGTTTGTAGGCGGAAGATTATGGGCTTGATTTCGCTACCTACACTTTTTCCCAATTTTTTAATTGCAACTTATTTACTTCAATATTAAAATATTAAATTACCTTTAATTTTTTCTGAATTATGAAAAAATATACATTTAAATGCTATTTTAAAATCAAAAACTCGCTTTTTCGCATGATTGTCGTCTTTTCCTCAACAAATCTTTTTTATTGATTAATTAACAAATGTATTTATTTATAATGCATAAGCATTTACATTTTTCTATAAGAGAATCAAAATCTATTCAAAATACAATTTTTTGTTCATAATCTTATTTTAAAATATGACCGACAGTTGGAAGATATATTATATTATAGTCCATAAGATTGGCGACGAAAACTTAAAAGTCTTTTTTCTCAAAACTGGCCAAATATAAGGTCCTAGGAATTTCACAATTTTTCTTTGGGGTCATGACTTTTATTTACGAAAATTCTGAAACCAAACAAAAAACACACTACCCTTGTGAAATTGAACATTAGATTTATAAGCACCCTCCAAACCTAATAAAATTTTTCAATCAAACTTTTCAGGCTTCAATTCAACACTCTGGAGCATATTTTACTGTTTTTTTCTATTGAAAATTCGATTTTTGGGAATGTTTTTTTTTCTCTCCTGAAAAATCGTAAAAATGGCGCTTGTGCCCTTATGTAGGGCTACTGTTCAGTTACAGTAACGGATATAGGAGTAGCATTATAATAGTGTAATTTGTAATAGTAGCAGTGGTGGTGGTGGTAGTAGTTGATATATGTATAAATAGGTCTCTCTACGTTAGTTTGATTAAAAATAACGTCATAACGTAATAGGTAACTTTATACCGGAACCGTCTCAACCAGTCGAATAATATATATATACCTCGCGATTATTGTGAATCTTTTGCCGCATTCGCTTTCGAGCTTTATGGCCATGTAATACCCGATTCCTACCTTACCGACATTCTTTTCGCAACAACTTACGTCCAAACGAATCAATATATCGAGTTGAAAATTTTGGAAATTATATATAAGGCTTTTATTTAATTTCCCAAATTTTGAACTCGATATTTCAATTCGTGTGGACGTAAGTGGTCGCAAAAAATGTCGGTAAAGTAGGAATCGGATAAGTATCACATGGCCTTATACCATTTTTTTTGTTCGGGTGTTGAGACGGTACCGTGTTTCTTTTCTTAACAGTCTAAAATCACATAAACGTAAGAGTATCTAGTCAAAGGTCAATGATAAATTCTGACCGTTCGATTTCAGGATTCTCGCACGCAATTAACGACGCCCGACGTATATAATATTTCATATAATATTTCTTAATACAGTAAAACTCGCACTCTTGTCACACACAGTGTGAATATGCATCGACTTCGACATTGAAACAATCAGGGTTTCCGATAGTTTAAAAAAATATAGAAAAGTTCGCTAAAAATTGAAGCTTCTTTTGTTTCTTTGTACCTACGCACACCCCAATGTACCAGAAGATATCGGGGATAAGCGGAAATTTATTTAAAAGCTTATATGTCTATGATACGGATTAGTGAAGTAGAAAACTAGAATGAAAAATATCTCGTTTCGTTAAAAAATGTAGCGCCAATTGTGTTCACGATTATCATTTTTACAAGCGAGATTTATACATTTAGAGTATGGACGAAACGTGCGAGAATCGCGTCCTATAGGCTACTTTAGAAAAGGAGGGAGGGGATTCACGAATCAGGCACTTTTCCTTCTTCGCTTCACCACTCTGATATGTCGAATTTGTCACAGAAATCTGCTACGGGCAGTGCCCATATAATCGCGGTCTACCTGTTAGCTCCACTCACACTACCCAACTACCCTCACGCAGCTGATGGATCCCCAGAATTCTGTCGCCGATTCTTGCCAGTAGGGGGGTCCTTTGTATCTAATTTTTTCCTAAATTATTTCTAAATTATTAATTGCGAAATTCTTATATTTAATATTTTATTCCTCATTAAGTACAAAGAACCCGCCGCTGGCAAGGGCCGGCGACAGAAATCTGGCGATCCATCAGCTGCGTGAGGGGAATTTCGGTAGTGGGGGTAGAGCAAGCAGGTAGAAGGTGATCAAATGGGCATCGCCCATCTGCTACTATGCTTTCGTTGTCGCTCAAGATTATTTTGCAAAGATTATCGCTGAATTTTCTGGAATGGTTGCATGTCTTATAAAGGTAGAAATAGGACTTCTCAGCGGACAAGTATCATAATATCGCGATGTCTACCTAAGTTAGGAAAAGGCTCGGGCTTTCTTCGGGATTAGCGAATAATTAGGTGGTTCAAGCATTAAAATAATTATCACAATCTCTTAACTAGAGCTATACTTTGCAGCCTTGTACTCTGAATATTGCAGGAAGCGTGTGGGTCCAAGAAATGCCTTCGGAATAGAGCTGATTAATTTATATCGGTTATCGATTGCCTCGTCGATGCCATTCGTTGAACCCATCGCTTTTTATTTTTTTCTCGCCAGAGTCTTGTCTAGAAACCATTGAGTCGACAACTGTAGCATAATTTCAGTTAGAGTATTGTATCGTTTTCCTTGTGGCTTATGAAATTCTTAATCGAAGTTAATACGGATAGCCTGATTCAGGATTTTAGGATTACTTCTTAAATTCTCGATTCAGGTCCTTTGTAAAGCACAAAATCATCGTCGGTGAAGACGAACGTCCCATCGAACCGGAAACAAGGAATTACTGCTAGGGATGGGTGAATATCCGGTACCCGATACTTCTTAAATTAGTAGAAACTCGGTGAAAAATTACAAATAAGAGGACTTGAAATTGACAAAAGCAGTTTATGACCTACGATTCTTAATAAAAATGTAACAAAGTCGTAAGAATATTCTGGTAACTTGCCAGGACGCGTAAAAAAAATTACTAGTCGTCATTATATAAAAACAGCCTCCCGGATATCCGGGCACATCCCTAACTAACACGGATTCACTTAAATGCCGTGCGATATATAATCTGTCTAGACATAAGCACTTTCATAGAATATATTATATATACCACCCTATTTTTTATAAACAAAGTAGATCGATCAAAGTTGATAATCTCAGATAGCTTTAGCGAGTATTTCGCGATGCACGAACATCTTAAAGAGCACTTATTCATATCCATTCTCGCTTTTCCATTCATACATCAATAGACAAATACTGATTCATTCATCTTGACACACACACATTCTTGGTCTTTCTTCCTTCTTTCTATACATATATTTATATTATATCTCTTTCACATTCTTCACGGTGACTTGTCCGTAGAACGGAAATCAAATACTAGATGGACAACACACAGGGAACGGAAACACCGAAGATTAACTACGCAAGAAGAGTCTACGAACTAAAGCAACTCAATTACGGACAATAAAATCGTTTTAATCGATTATTGACCGAGTAAGAATGCCCTAGAGTGCTCGATTTACAATGGCTTTAAAAGGGCAAGGTGGCCATGAACATTTCTTCAATGAACGAAGGCGCTGGCGCAAGATCTAACAACTTCAGATAGAAGATCCTCTGGTGACCTTGAACTGATAAACTTCGGAGTTCCGGAAGTTTACCAAGAAGTCGGGACAGGTAGTGGGCTTTTCTTTGCGCCTCTGCGTTGTAGGTCACGTGATCACGTAAAGAAGAGATTATTTTCATTTGAAGCTGCTCCACCTTTTGTGGTTCTCGAAGACCATGTCTTTCTGCAAAAGATAAGATATTTTGAATTAGAATTGAAATCAGAACGAGAATTGCTTTGTTAGGTTCTGTAGGGAGGTAGGTACGTGTGAGAGACCAGTATATACTGGATAATGCGTATTATTTAATACTAGTAATGAGATTAATGAACATTGATCATTTTCCGAAAAAGTATTTGAGTATACTTCTTGTCAATAATTATTCGAGTACAATTATATAATTCATATTAGGAGAAAAATCACATTATCCATTATGTACTGTTATTCAGTACGTACAAGTATCCCTTATATCTTATAATTTTTTTTGCTATGCGTCTTTTTTAGTATTAGTAGTGAAATTAATGAACATAAATAATTTTTCAAAAAAAGGAATTTGAGTACACTTCTTGTCAAGAATTATTGGACTACATTAATATCATTTCTGAGAAAAATAGAATTATCCAATATGTACTCTTATTCTGTACGTGACAATCTCACTTATATCTAATATTTATTTTGCTGGTTTTTAGGATTCATTAGGAATAAAGCTTCATTAATTAAAGCAAAAAAAGAACATTTTTTTTAATCAAGAAAAGTTTTCGAGTAGTTAAAATCGAATTTTTTTGTTCATCTGCAGCGATTACATGATTACGTATTCTAATTAACAATTACTGCACGTGGATGTTACCGATTATAAAATTCATTGATTGAATGAAATTAAAGCCATATAAAATCAAAATTGAAAAATTCCAGGATTTTTTAAATTGAAGAATTTGGTGTTTAACGAATTTAACTTGAAAGCGTTCGAAGTGAAAGAATGTAAATAAAATCCTCTAAAAATGTAAAATTTTTAATCAAGATTGCAAGTTTAAAACATTTGCTACAACACTTTGAAATTGATATTTTCTGAATTAAAATTCAAAAATTATAAAATGTACTTGAAATTGAAGAAGGTAAGGCGAGCGATAACGTTCAAAACTTAAAAAAAAGGGTAATTTTATAATCGAGGAAGCAAGATTTAAGCAATTAAAATAAAAATACTTAAAAATTAATAATTTCTGAATGAAATTTTGAAAATGGTACAACTTCAAATTGTCCATTTTAATGGTGTAAACTTTTGAGGAAGACCCACTTTTAACTGTAACCATTTTAGTTTGAAACGTTTAAAAATTGTCTAATTTATAATTGTACCTTATACAATTATTTCATGATTGAATTATAAAAAAATTTATATTTATATTTAGGGGCCATTCACAAAATATGTGATACATTTTTCACGAACTTTCACCCCCCCCCCCCCCCATCAGCGTGATGCTTTTTCCATTGCTCTTAACATGGAGAATGATACTTTGATAGACCCCCAACCTCCCCTGAACGTATCACGTATTTTGTGAATGACCCCTTATAATATTTATTTATAATTTATTACCTATTTATACTACTTTATCTATTTAGAATTGTACCCTTTTAAAATTGAAAAAATCGAATATTAGAGTTCAAAATTGAAAAAGAAAACTGGAACTATTAAAAGTTCAAATTAAAAATAATTGTCAAAATATAACAATTTGATAGTTTAAGTATTCAGAATGAAAGAACTTGCAATTGAACAATTTTCTAACTATTTTAATTTCGTAATTACTTTTAATTGAAATTATCAAAAAGCAACAATTTCCGAAGCTTTCTGAATAGAAAAAATTATAAATTGAAACGTTTGAGATAGAATATTCTTTAAATTTTCATCATAACATTTTTGATAATTTTGAATTTAAATTATAATGTTTGAAATTGGTAGAATTTGAAATAAAGTTATTAAGGCCATGTGACGAGTGGGTCACGTGACCGGATTCCTACCTTACCGACACTTTTTTTATTTATAAACTTATTTTCACACGAATAGCCACATCGAGTTGAAAATTTGGGATAATAAATAAGAAGCACTAAGAAACGCGGCTCTGGTCCTACATTTTTATAATTATGAAAAAAGTTTTTTTTGTAAATAATTTTTTTTTGCTCAATGTGGCTATTCGTGTGAAAATAGGTTTACAAATAAAAAGTGTCGGTAAGGTAGGAATTCGGTCACGTGACTCACTCGTCACATGGCCTTAAGAGATTGTACAATATTTAGTTAGCTGCGAAGAAAATTGAACAATGCCAAATTCATATCTAAGTTTTGAAATTAAATAATTAATATTTAACAATTATAATTTACATGAATTTTCAAATTGGGACATTAAAAATGGAACAATCTCAAAATTCAAGTGATTAAAATAAATATACAAAATGGTATTAGACATTGTTCAAAAAGAACATTAAATTGAAATATTTCAATTTATCAAGACCTGCAAATTGAACATTCTTTTGAAAAACATGGGAATTACGATTTAACGAATCCTTAGGGATGGCTCAAATCAAAGCTGACATGTAGAATTGACGGTTTGGATCAAAGATCCGATTATAACTTCCTGGCGCCTAGAATGGGGGACCCTGAACGTCGCTTAAATTCAAGCGGTAATGGGTCTCTCCACTCTAAGCACAAGAAAGTTATAACTGGTTCTTTGATCCGGGCCCTCAATTGTGATAAAGAACACAATTTTCTGTTATATTTTTTTTTATATCAATGGTTAAAAAATAAGAAAAATTAAGAAATTTGGGTTTTTAGACCCTACGCTGGAAGCTTTTGTTTAAGAACAATTTCCCTTGAGCACTGCTAAAATTGAAGCTCTTGACATTTAGAATTGAGGGTCCAGATCAAAGATTCTATTATAACTTTCTGGTTCCTAGAGTGGGGGAAGCCTAAATGTCGCTTAAACTCAAGCTTTAAGGGGTTTCTCCACTCTGAGCGCTAGAAAGTTATAACCGGTTCTTTGATCCGGGCCATCAATTGTGATAAAATACAATTTTCAATGTCAGATTCTTCTCTTTTTCATATCAGTGATTACAAAATAATTGGACACGGCTCAAATTGAAGCTCTTGATATGTATAATTGCGACAAAAAATAACATTTGTTATGCTATTTTCTTATTATTTTATATCAGTGGTTGAAAAATCATAAAAATGAAGACGTTTGTCGAATCCTCTAGCCTACGAAACCCTTCCTTGAGGGCGCTTGTCGACCTCTTTTGGGTTTGATTTTTTTTTTATTAGAAAGTTTGGCCTTCGCTTAATATTTGAAGAGGCATGAAATAGCAGTACTTTGAAAATAATATGAGGATGATTGCATAGCAATCATGTGGGTCTGGGTCGCGATGCAAGATTCATCATTTTTCTCGAACTTTCTTTCTCCAGGCTTGATTCTCGACGGATCCTTCAATTGACGAAGCCATCGCATCGATATCGCGTGTTGAAGCGATTGCCGTCGGACGTTGCGGTTTCGTAATGCACGTCTTCAATAAATAACCGGCGACGCTTGATTAATTATCGAACTCGCCGAGAGAAACCGAATAACAAGTGTGCTTGTCTACACGCGCTCGTACACATCTATCAGTGCCGAAATATGATGAATTTTTCAACTGCACGAAACAACTTCACGATTATCTAACCATTCGTTCAAAAATATGATCAATCCCCTGCGAAAAAATATTATAAGAAAATCATTATAGGCCTATAATAATTTTCCAATCATTTTTTCAGGATTATGGGTACAATCATAGGAAAAATTATAGGAAAATAATTACAGAAACGTATTTATAGAAAATAATAATTTTAAAATATTGAATTAATTATTTCAAAAAGTATAAGATACTTATAGCTCCTAAGTTTCATTATACCCGCAATGTTAAATGAAGCTTTTTTGAATATGTGTAAATTTGTATGTACTTTTGTGTGAGTAGTTCAAAATAAATAATTATTGTATACTTTCTTATACTTTTTGCACTAATTATTTCGATATTTTAATCGTATTCATTTCTATAATTCTTTTCCTATAATTTTTCTTTTAAATTTTCCTATAATCGCGAAATAATTATAGGAAAAGCATTATAGGCCTATAATGATTTTTATATAATACTTTTTTGCATGGGATTTTTCATCACTACATTATTCTTCTTTTTAGAAAATTATTTGAGGAATTTCAGATTTGTTGAACAGATATTGAGTTAACAGATTTTGTGTAGATTTGTGTCGTAGAAGGAGAGGGGTAAACGCAGAATGCGACATCACACATAGAAAATATAAATGTGAATAACATTTTTTTTAAATGCTTGAAAAAAATTGAAATTGGTGATTTTATTTTACAAGTAAAGCATTTAAATTCAGACTTCACACTCTTTTCCCTATTCTCCTCTTTTTTCGTTTTTGTAAAGAATTTCTCTTTTTCCCTTGTTTCAAAAAACTTCCGCTTTTTTCTGGTTTTTCGCTTGAATGCGAACTGATTTAATATAATCCAATAAGAAATTCCAACAGATATGAAAGTTAATTATTTTTAATTGAAAAGTCTACTATTAAATTCAGAATTCATCACTTTTGGTTAAAAATTCTACTATTTGGTTGCAGATTGAACTATTTTGTTGAAAATTCGATTTCCTTTTTGACTGAAAACCGATTTTTTAAAATAAAAATTCAACCATTCTATTTTTTGTTGAAAACTGATCTTTAGTTGAAAATTCGTCTCTTAAATTTTTTATTCAGAGTTAATCTGTATTGGTTGTAAATTCAACTACTTGGTTGAAACTTGAACTATATTGTTAAATATTCATTTCATTGGTTGAAAATTTAACTATTTTCTTGAAAATTCGGTCTTTTTTTTATTTACAATTAATTTTTTAAACTGAAATGTACCTAGGTATTCAATTACACTAGTTTAAAAAAAAAAAATTTTTCTGCTCATCACATCTTAATATGATTTTTTAATGTATTTTGGCCCACTTAACACGAAAATCACACACACAAATTTTTTTATGGAAGCGTTTTCGAGATATCAATGCTCAGTATTTCAGATGCTAGCGATTTTAATAAGTTGACAAAGTTGTATTTTTTGGCAAATATTAGCCAACTTTTTAAAATCGCTAGAATATGAACTATTGGGCCGATCTAAAAACTTTAGAATAGAATGTTGTAGAGGATTTAGTTGCCTTCAACTAAAATGGCCAAATGGTTGTAAGCTAGTGTTATTGGTTAACAATTGATCGTTTTGAGTTCAAAATTCAACAATTTGTTTGACAATATTTAAGTATTTTATTGTAAATGCCGCGTCTTTAGTAGAAAGTTCATCTTGAAATTTGATATCTGAACTTCTTAAAAATAGTACGTTTTTTTTTTTTTTTCTGGTAACTTGAAATATTAAGATAGTGTCGGCCTTTTCCGGTTTTTGACGTTTTATTAAAAAATCGCAAACATGTTTCGACTCGGATGCGAGTCCTTTTCGAGGCGCAATTCTCACTATTAAATAAAGTTATAATATTGTATAATAAATAAAATTGTAATAAAAAATATTAAATAATGTGATAAAAAGTTGAACTACATACTTTGTTAAAAATTAGTTTTTTGTGTTGAAAATCAATGTTTCCAACTCCTAATTCAACTATTCCATTTTTAGTTGAAAATATATTATTTTTAGTTTAAAATTCAACCATTTGGTTGAAAATGGACTTTTTCGTTGAAAATTTAACTTCTTGTAGAAAATTTGTCTTTTTGGGTTGAAAATTCTATTAGTTTCGGAGAAAATTTAATAGTTTGGTTGAAAATTAATTTTTGTTTGTTCTAAAAATCCACATTTTTGGGTTGAAAATTCAACTTTTTTGTTGGAAATTCGTTTGGTTGGTTTGAAAATTCAACTTTGTTGGTAGAATTTTATATTTTCTGGTTAGAAATGCAACTGGATAGTTAAAAATTACTCTGTTTTGGTTAAGGATTCAACGATGTAGTTATATAATTCAACTATTTTGTTGAAAATTCAACTATTTTTTTAAAAAGTTTGTCAAATTTTGGATTGAAATTCTTCTTTCTTCGATTGGAAATTAATCTTTTTTGGTAGAAAAGTTCTTGATTGAGAATTCAACTGTCTTCTAAAAAATTCGTCTTTTTGGTTCTAAAATTAAACTATTCGGTTAAAAATTCGTTTCTATTACTTGAAAGTTCAATTATTTGGTTGTAAATGCAACTGTTTGGTCTACAATTAGTTCTTTTTTTAATTCAACTATTTGGTTGAAAAATCATCTTTCGTGGTTGCAAATTTATCCTTTCTGGTTTAATTGTCATCTGTTTTTTAAAACATTGGACTTTTCAGCTTGAAAACTCAACTTTTTGGTAGAAAATTAATCTCTTTTGGTAAAAAATTATTATTTTTTTCGCTGAAAATTCAAATAAATTTAGTTGAAAATGGATCTACTTATAGTTAAACATTCATTTTATTAGTTTGCGATTCATCATGTCAGTTAAAAATTCATATCTTTGGTTGGAGAATTAACTACTTGGTTTAAAATTCGGTTTTTTGATTGAAAATTTATCTTTTTAATTAAAAATAAACTATTCCGTTTTTCGTTGAAAATTGATCCCTTTTAGCTGAAAATTCATCTTTTTGGTTGAAAATTCAACTATACTTGGTTTAAAGTTGAACTGATTTATTAAAAATTCATCTCTTTGCTTGAGAAATGATCTATTGTGTAGAAAATTCGATTTATATTGAATTCAATATGGTATCTGCAATAGTATTACTTATAGGAATTTATTCCCCTATTTTCGTGAAAAATCACCCTATTTCCCTTGTCTTGAGAGCTAGCATTTTGGGCTGTGAAGTCTGTTAAAATATAATGTTTGCATGTCTTTTGTTTTATTTTAGGCGTTTATCAAATGAAATCGAAGACAAAATTTCGACTTAGAAGGTGGCGTAACGTAGTTTTGATTTTAAATTTGTTTTTTACTAACCAGTAACGAGCGTGAGAGCGCAAAGACAGGCAAAGGCGCTAATATCAACATCGAGGGCATGAAGACCTTGACAAAAGTCCATTATTCCTTGAAGCCAGTCGCCAAAACATTTTTCACATTGATCTCGTGTGAGGACCACTCCGTTGCAAAAAGTCAACCGGGTGTCGTCCACTTTTGTGCGATACGCCAGCCTCAGTACAAAAAGTTCCAGGCTCGCAGAAAGGAAGAGGAATTTCTGCAATAAATATAACAAATTATTAAAATTGAAAGATATTCAAAAAGTTTATTTTGACATTTTTTTATAGTTACTACACTATCCTCTTAATGTATGCTTTGGGAAACTACTCTTATTGTATTGGGATTAGAAATTGAATTTGGAACAATCATCAAACTTTTCTGATATTGACGCAATCATCCTTTCTTGTGTGAAAGTTCCTTTTGCCATTATGAAAACTTTAGGACCGGGTAACAAAAATTTCTTAAAATTTTTTTTTAATTGATACCAAGTTTCTACTGAAAATTAACAAATAAGGGCGGTTTTTTTGGAAGTCAAAAATTATAGTTAAAAAAAATACGCGAGATATAAAAAAAGTTGTCAGAGCAAAGTTGTTTCTATTTAGATACGCTAAAAAAGTTCCTTTTCAATTTTTCGATATTTCGTCCCGTTTTCAAAATATCTGCATGTATAATAGGAATATTTTCTGATTCTGTAAATACGTGCAGGGTACCGTTTACATACGATTTTTTATGATGAACAAAGTTTTCAAAAATTATAGTTTTTTTTTAATAATTAAAAAAAATGTTTTTGATCGCGATAAGATTCAGATCTTTCCTTTTATTCTAGAATAATATCGTAATTTAAACCGTGATATTAAATGATTGGGTGATATTTAATAGGGAACCATTACCAAAATGTACATTAATGGCCAAATAAATTTTCTGTTCTGAAAGAGGGGATAAAAAGGCGATTTCATTGATTAGTAAAAATTTTTGATATCATATGGGTGTCCTCTAACAGTAGCGCTTTTTCTTTAACAAGTTTTCAAGTAATTTTTGTCTTTCAACCATTTGTTAGCTAGCTTTGAAAAATCTATTGGTAAAATCTTTCTACTGATAAAAATAAATCAAAAAACAATTCAAGAAAATCAAAAATTGAAAACTAGATAAAAAATAGAATGTTCATGTAAAATTTACATGTATTACTTAAAAAAAAGTTATTTTTATCAGTAAATACATTTTGATTCCTTATTCTCTTAATTTTTTTTCACTTAAGTGCGAACACAATGAATAGAACCCAATAAGAAAATCCAACTATTTTTGGTTGCAATATAATACTTTTTGGTTAAAAATTATTTTGTTTGGGTAGCACTTGAATGACCTGTTAAAAAATTTAATTATTAGGTTGAAAGTTTAATTATTTTGTTGAAAATTCATCTTTTTAGCCTGGAAATTCAACAATTTGGTTGAAATCTTTTCTCTTTCTAGACTGAAAAATCTTTTCTGATTGGAAAATGAAATATTTTGTTGAAATTTCGTCTATCTTGACTGTATTCAACTATTTTTGATTTAAAATTAATTTTTTTGTTGTAAAAATGTCAGCTACTAGCTTTTGTGTTGAGAATTTATTTTTCATGGTTTTAAATTGTATTAATATTGGCTTGCAATTTTTTTTGTAGGTTATTCATAATTGTAGTTGAAAATTCATCTCTTTGGTTGAAAATGTAACTATTTTGTTGAAAATTGTTTTTTTTTGGGGGGGGGTTTAAAATTCCCCTATTTAGTTTAGAATTAACTTTTTTGTGGACAATTCATATATTAGAATTAAAAATTCAACTATTTTTGATTTAAAATTAGAATCTTTTCTGGTTAAAATATCAGCAGTAAATAATGCATTTTTTTTGGTTAAAAACTTCACACTCTTTCGAAATTGTACCTTTGTAATGTAACCTTTTTTCGTTGAGAATTTATCTTTCATGGTTAAAAATTTAATTAACTGCTTGAAAAATTAATTCTTCTTTTGAAAAATTAACAATTTTGTTAAAACTTCATTCTTTTTGGTTGAAATTCAACTGCTTCGTAGAGAATTCGTCTTTTTGGCTTGAAAATTCATTTTTTTGTTGAAGATTCATGCTTTTAGTTGAAAATTCAACTCTTTGGTTGAAAATTTACCTATTTTGTTGAAAATTCAACTATTTTGGTAGAAAATTCAACTATTTAGTTCAAAATTAACTTTTTTGTTGACATTTCATATTTATAATTTTAATATTATTTACTTTATTTTAGAATTTTGAGTTAAAATGTCTAATATTACATTTTCTGTTGAGAATGAATCTTTTTCGGTTGAAAATTTAACTACTTAGTTAAAAGGTGAACAACTTTGTCAAACATCGTTTTCTGGTCGAAGATTCATCATTCTTTATGAAAATTTAACAATTTGGTTGAAAAATATAATATTTTATTAAAAAGTCGTATTTTTTGGATGAATTCACCTGTTTTTTGATTTAAAATAAAAATATTTTTTGTTGCAAATTCAACTACTTAGGAAATATTTGACATTGGCAACATCAAAAATAATCTCTTTCAAAACGTCTTGTTGTCTAATGTCTTGAATTTCTGTTTATGATTCTTAAAAAATAAATTGAAACCTTGTAGAATGAGGAAAATTGGGGCAAAATTCTCAATTTTAGGTGTTTGAGGGCATTTTTCCAATTTAAGGTCGAAAAAAGGGATTAGATAAAGAAAGGGGCGGACTGTGACATCTAACATCCTGTCAAATCTCATCTTTGGTCCTTATCCAGTTGCCATTTTTATGTCTTCATCTATAAAAACTGGGATCCCTATTTGAACTATTAGGTTCAGGTATTGCGTGAATCAAAATTGAATCGCGGTGGAATGTCTTTGAGGGTGTTCGTGACCGGTGAAGAAGAGTTCGAAAGGCTTGAACACACTCGAGCAAGTCAGCTATTCCTATTCGTGAATCGAATAGCGGGTGTCGTCAAGTCGAAACTGTTCGAAGCTCGTCAAGAGTGACCTTTTAGAAAATGTACGAGGTATCGATCCTCACATGTGAGACCAGGCCATCTAAATCTAAGAGCCTATGGTGTGCGATTTAACTGTTCCGATGCTATGTTTATTACAAATAGAAGATATACTACCTGCCTCAGATAACTTGTTATTTCATTTTTATTTGAATTCATTCTTAGGATAATTTACTAGAGACCCGTACCTGAAACTTTAGAAACCCATCAATTACAGAGCTGTTTCTTCTTTTTTATGACCCGGTCTCACACTTTCCTTACAAGTTCAGCATAATCAATTAATTAAGGAAGGTCAATTAACTCCAGAAGAGTATGCTTACACAGATTTTTTATGGAAATAATTATGAAGAAAATGACTGACCTGATCTTCAGGCGTCAGGTCAAGGAACCCAGGTATTTTCTCAGCAAAGTTCCTGATGACATCAACTGAAGAGGTTAAGAGGTTGTAAAACTGCTGGGTCTTCTCTGGTTCTGTCATTGGTGGTTCACCAGGGGATGGATCTCGACATTGAGAAAAATCGCGATTTGAGCGATCTGGAGTTGTGTCAACATGCGCACGAACGAGGGCCGTGATTAGTGAAACTGGGGGACTCGGTGGTGATTCCTGGGGCGATTTTGGCTTAGAAGGGAGTCGACCTCGTCGTCCTTTCAAAGAGTCTGTCCTCACAACCTATTCAAAAAAATGAACAAATAGGTTTTAATTACAATTTCACAAAAAGGGCTGTAATAATTGAAGATTAAAAAATATTTACCTCCTTCACCATGCCAACTAAGAGGCACTTCTGGAAGCGGCAGAACTGGCAACGATTTCTTCGGCGTTTGTCAACAGGACAAGCTTTTTCAGCAAGGCAGACATACTTAGAGCCTTTCTGCACTGTCCTTTTGAAAAATCCTTTGCAACCCTCACAAGTTCGAACTCCATAATGTTGGCATGCTGCGGTATCGCCACATACGGCACATAATTGGCTCGGACTTGGTGGTGCTCGTTCACCACCAGGAGATGGTGATCCTGTCGTTGAACTTGCCGATCCACTACCTCTCAGTTTTGGTGATTCGCTACTGCTGTTATTAAGAAACAAATATTAGGAAAGGGTTAAATTAAGAAACTGTGGGGCGGGTCAACTCAAATTTGAACTCTTCTCTCCAAGACCTTTTCATAGATACCCACATTGTTGGGGTTTTCTAACAGTTAAATAAAAGCTTGTAAGTTTGACGAAATTCACCTCGTGGACTCGGACCTTTGAGGTGGTAAGGATGATCTTCGTAGGCGTGGGGTTCCAGGAACGACAACCGTGCTACCAACAGCAGTTCGAAAATCAGTTGACGTGGCTGGTGATGTCCCGCTTCCGGTAACACTAGGTGGAGGTCCATAAACAAGAGGTACTGCTGCATAAGGCGATTCTTGATGATTCGTTGGTGTAGGAACTGCAGCAGGCGTTGGTGCTGATTCCGTGGAAAAGAATCCCATGTGATGATGATGTGTTTGTTGTGGTTGATGAAGGTGGGTTGGCTGCTGTTGAGGGTGATGGTGACTTACAGGATGCTGTTGATGATGGTGCTGGGGTGGCTGTTGGGGTTGGGGTGGATGGTGTGGTTGGTGTTGGTTATGGTGGTTTTGGTAGGGCACTGCTTGGGAAAAGTCTGGTGTAAATGAAGTTCCCGTGCATGGGTAAACTTCATCGTAACAGTCTTCATCCATCTTGATCCCCAGACTTTGAAGCTCTTGACGATATCGTTGGACTGTGTAGGTCTCTTCAAAACTAGGGAGCGGAGTCGGACTGAAAATATAGAATGAAAATATTTTTATTAGGTTTTTATTAAATAGTAATTATAATATTAATTAGAGATGGTTCCAGATTGCAAGATCAAAAATCTGCCTATCCACATTCTTTAAACAGAAGGTTGAAAAAAACTTGGTGTACTCTCCTATTGAAACAATTGAACAGTTCAGGATATTTTAGAAATTAAAAACAAATTTAAAAGAAGAAGACGTTAGAAGAGAATAATATTAAATCAGATAAGATGGTTCATAAGAAAGTATGAAGAAAATTTTGTAAACTAGATATACCTTAATGAGTCCGCTTGCACGTCTCCGGGGAGGGGTGGTGGTTGAGAATGAACGGTATGATGATTTTGCGAGGGTGGTTCCTCGGAGTTATTAACTTCCTGAGGATTGCCTAGCTGCAATTCCGGAAAAGGATCAAGCTCTTCCGGTAGACTTCCGGCATCCGTGGAGTCCGTGTAAGCGCCGCTTAGTAAATCCGCGAAACTACTGCATCCGAAAGGACTCTGAAACATAAAGAGGATTTCTCACGTTATGTAAATGCAGAATTCCAAGTCCAAAATACTCTGAAAACATGGAAAATAGGGTGATTTTTCGCAAAAATAGGGGACAATAGGGAAACAAATTGTTTTTGAAATAAAATGAATGCATAGATACCATATTGGATTACGCATCAAACGCTTAAGACTGCAGGGAAAAATGTATTGCACTTTCAACACAATAGTTGAATTTGTAACCAAAAAAGATATATTTTCTACCAAAAGAGATGAATTTTCAAGCTAAAAAGTCGAATGTTTTAGAAAACAGTTAACTTTTAAACCCGAAAAGATGAGTTTTCAATAAACAAGTTAATTTCAACCAGAAAAGATGACTTTTCAACCAAATAGTTGACTTTAAAAGAACAAAGAATATTGATTTCAGACCAAACATTTGCATTTACAACCAAATAGTTAAACTTAAACAAAAGAGACGAATTTTCAACAAAATAGTTGAATTTTCGATCTACAAAGATGAGTTTTCAACCAAATGGTCGCATTTTTAAACAAAAAAGATTAAACTCCAACCAAAAATAGTTCCATTTTTAACCAAAGAGTTCAATCTTGAAGCAAAAAAGACGAATTTTTCAGAAGGTAGTCGAATTTTCAACCAAGAAAGATGAATCTTCAAACCAAAAGGATAAATTTTGTATCCAGAAAGGCGAATTTGATGACTTTTTAACAAATTAGTTGAATTCTCAACAAAATAGTTCAATTTTCAACAAAGTCGTTGCATTGTTAACCGAATAGTTGAATTTTCCTCTTACAAATATGAATTTTAAACCAAATGTTTGAATTTACAAACAAAAAAATTAAACTTCAACCAAAAACTGTTGAATTTTCAAACCAAAAATACGATTTTTCGGAAGACATTTTAATTAGATTTGTAATCAAACAACTAAATTTTAAATTAAAAAAGATAAATTTTAGACCAACAATGGTATAAACAAATTGGGAACAGAAAAAAACAGTTTTCAACAAAATAGTTAAATTCACAATAAAAACAGATAAATTTTGAAGAAAATAGTTAAATTTTCCACTTACGAAGAAGAATTTCAAACCAAATGGTTCAATTTTCAAACACAAATTATTAAACTTCAACCAAAAACTGTTGAATTTTCAAAATACGCATTTTTAGAAGACAGTTCAATTAAATTTGCAACCAAATAGTTACATTTTCAAATAAAAAGATAGATCATAAACCAAAAATGGAATAATTAAATTTTCAGTTAAAAAAATTAATTTTGAAAAAAAAAAATTCAACAAAATGGTTACATATACAACAACAAGAGATGAATTTTCAACTAAAATGATGAATCTTCAACAAAACCAATAAATCAAAAAAATTTAAGTTTTAACAGAGTAGTTCAGTTTTTAATAAAAAAGATGATTCTCAACAAAAAGTTCAATAGTTAATATTTCAACCAAAAAAGATGAATTTGATAGCAAACGAGCTGAATTATCAAAACAAAAAGACGAATTATCCACAAAAAGGTGGATTTTCAACCCAAAAATTTTAATTTTCAATAAAAAAGTTAATTTTCAACCAAATAGTTGAACTTTCTATCAAACGTATTCTAATGTTTAAACTAAAAATACGAATGATCAACAAAGTAGTTGAATTTTCAACTAAAACGATCAATTCTCAACGAAAAATGCAATAGTTTACTCTTCAACTAAAAGCGATCAATTTTCAGCCAAAATGGAATGGTTAAATTTCCAGTTGAAAATTAATTTTTAATACAATGTTTAGAAGAAAATAGTTAAATTTTAAACCAATAAACTGACTTCTTAACCAAATAGTTAAATTTCCGACAAAAAGACGAATTTTTAACAAAATAGTTGAATTTTCAATAACATAATAACATTTTCAACCAAATAATATAACTGTTAACCAAATAGATAAATTCAGACCTACGAACATAACAAAATACTTTTAAATTAAACAGAATTAACATTCAACCAAAAATAGCTGGATTTCCTTATTGTGTCCTATTAATTCAGTTCGCATTTAAGCGAAAAAACAATTAGAATTTTATGCAAAATTTCCAGGAAAATTCTTCTGTTCTGCCTGTCTTCTGTTCTATGTTTTCAACCTAAAACGATCAATTTTCAGCGAAAAATAGAGTAGTTAAATTTCCAGTTAGGAAAATTAATTTTCAACAACAAAAAAAAAGAATTTTCAGCAAGATAGTTTAATCTTTAACCAATGAAAGAATTTTGTAGCAAAGTAGTTCGACCTTTCACCAAGCAGTTGAATTTTCAACCAAAAAAGATGAATTCTTAACGAAAAATGTAATGGTTTAATTTTCAACTAAAAAGGATCAATTTCCAGCCAGAATGGAATAGTTAAATTTGCAGTTAAGAAAATTAATTTCAATTGAAAAAAAAGAAATTTTCCAGAAAATATTAAAGTTTTGCGCCAATAAACTGAATTTTTAAATAAGTAGTTGAATTTTCGACTAAAAAAATAATTTAAAAAAAATAGTTGAATTTTCGACAAACTAATTAAATTTTCAATCAAATAATATATTTTTTATCCAAATAGATCAATTCAGAGCCAAAAATAATTGGATTTTATTATTGTGTTCTATTAATTCAGTTCACATTTAAGCAAACAACAATGAGTATTTAATGCAAAATTCCCAGAAAAATTCTTCTGTTCTGTCTGTCTTGTGTTCTATGTGAAATTGTAAATAAATGTGAAAAAGGATGAAAATATGCCCTACGGAGCGGTCACTATATGGTCACTTTACGGTCACTCAATTGCGTAACCGTTCCATTCACGCGGTCCGTTAGGGAAGTACCTAAACGTTTTACTTATAAACTAACTGAACGTTTTACCTATTCTAAGCGAACAGATTCTTTGAATTTAATATATTCTAGATTCTTTCGTACACCTCAAGAAAATTTTTATCCATGCACGGAAAAAATTTATCCGTAAAAAAGTCACGAACTAGTAGCTAGGTCTCGGATATGAGAAAAATTCATCGGATATTTATGTATTTTCGTAAATAACCTGCGAACTTTGATAAAGATTGACGAACTCGATGTGAAAATTCTAAAACGGTTCATCACTTCTTTTTTACGTGAATAATTACAAAAATATTGCGAGTGATTGGGAAAAGATTCTCAGAGCACTCACGAGCTTGCCCGACAAATCTGGGAACTAGAAACTAAGTTCGCCTGTACGTGGCCCACACACACACTCTCCCAAACGCGCGGTGCGTGTGTGCGCTCGTATGTGTGCCTCGAGCTCGTCGGATGAGTGGCTAGAAGTTTTATAATACCTATTTTGTTTGGCCTCGATGGCTGCGCGTGTTTACGCACTCCTGGTTTATGTTTAGAAATTGGTGAGTCAGCAGTCTTTGAGGGTTCGAATCTTCTGAGTTGCGAATTTAATAAATTAATATAAAATTAAATCGCAAAAATAAAATTTGTCCTCTTTATATTTCAGTCTGAAATTTTCAGGAACGAACTGTTCGTAAGAAACTTCGAAATTTATCCATATATTTCTCATAAAAATAAGGATGTAATGTTTCATTTTTTTATCTCGTATCCGAGACCTAGCTACAAGTTCGTGACTTCCTCACGGATAAATTTTTTCCGTGTGCACCCTTCAAATGAAAACTTCTTGAAGTGCTATGAATGGAACGAAGAAAAAATTGATTATGAAATCTGCTTGTTTTATGATTGAAGAAGCAAATATAGGAAAATAAAATAAAACCGTGAAGGGGTAAAAAATGAAGGAAGGAAGGAGAATCAGGGTGGATATTCAATTTGTGGCGGCGGTTCCGCTTCTGCTTGACATTTCGCTGATCGCTCCTCTGGGAATCCCCGGGCCGAAGTCCCTGAACCATGACTGATGAAGGAACGGAGGAGGGTTTTCTGAACATCCTCATCGATCGGCGAGGATTGTCTTCTTCCTTTTTTTATTTAGTGATTGAATTTTCGCTGACCCGTTTACATGAGAAGCGTGCGCTGGGTATGCATTGTGTTTAATTGGTTGTTGCATTATAATTTATAAAACGCGTAGAAACAGGTTATAGGACGGCTTGAGGATCCGGGTACGTAGGCTGGTATGCAGATGTCGCGGGACAAGAAAGAAGAGTACTGATTCCTGCGCGATGTGCGATGTCGAAGAGAAAGAAAGAGGTACCTACATGCACAAGATTCGATGTTCAGGGTGAGAGGTGCAGTCTAGGTAACGGCTCAACGAAGTGCGGATTCCGGCGGGATTGTTAGTTCTTTTTTCTAATGCAATCAAGCGATTGTTAGTAAACACTGGAACTCGGCTGCGCAACACCAGATATTTACGTCCACGTATTTCTCACGAGAGGAGAACATACCTCGAGCATGATGAAGAAAAAGGAAAAGAAAATCAGGGAATAGGGTTGTTTCACAAGTCAGATAACATTTTTTTAATTCTTCGAACCTGTGGCGCCCACGTCTAAGCAAAATGTAATAAAATAGAAAACAAACAACCGCTAGGTGCGCGGTTATTATTTTTTTCTCACGCGATTTCCTAATTGAAAAATAAATTTAATATTAATAAAAAATTATTGTATTTCATGGTGTCTATTATCTGTAATAATAGAAAAGAAAAGCGAGAATTATATTTTTCATAACCGATTAAAATTAATATTAGAAATTATGAATCTTAAACAAAAAAAATGAATTTTTATCACCAACCAAAAAAGATTTTTAATTTGATTAAAAAACAGTTGAATTCAACCAAAAAGACGTATTTTCAACCAAACAGTTGTATTTTTAACCAAAAAGATAAAATTTATAACAGGATGATTAATATTCTACCAAAAAGACGAATTTTCAACAAAAAAGTTCAATTTTCAACTAATAAAGATAAAATTTTTAACCAAAAATGGATTAGTTAAATTTTCTGTGGAAAAATTAATTTTCAACTAAAAAATACAACATTTCAACCAAAGAGATGAATTTTCAGCTAAGATGATGAATCTTCAACGATCTTCAATCAAAAAATTAATTTTTAACTAATTACTTAAATTCTGATCAAAAAAGATAAATGTTTAACCAAAAAGATTATTTTTCTACCAAAAAAGACGCGTTTTCAATAAAATACATGAATTTTCAACCAAATAGTTGAATTTTCAACCAAAAGTGGAATATTTGAATTTTCATTTAAAAAAATTAATTGAAGAAAAAACGAATTTTCAACCAAAGGAGATGAATCAAACAAAAAAATGCATTTTTATCAAGAATATCATAGTTGATATTTCAACTTGAAAATATTTTTATTTGTTGTTAAAAACAGTTTGATTCAACAAAAAAAGTTGGATTTTCAACCATGCAGGTGTATTTTTAACCAAAAAACATGAAATTTCTAAAAAGAAGATGAACATTCTACCAAAAAAGACGAATTCGCAACAAATAACCCGAATTTTCAACAAAACAATTGAATTTTCAACTAATAAAGATAAATTTTTATCCAAAAATGGAATAGATAAATTTTCTGTCAAAAAAATTCATTTTCAAGGAAAAAATACGAAATCTCAAGCAAAGAGATGAATTTTCAACTAATATGAGGAATCTTCAACCCACAAATTAATTTTTAACTAAATAGTAAAATTCTCAACAAAAAAGATGAATGTTGTATTAGAAAGAATATTTTGCTACCAAAAAAGACAAAATGATGAATCTTCAACAAAACAAATGAATTAAAAAAAAAGAGTTCAACTTTCAAAAAAGTAGTTCAGTTTTTAATTTAAAAAAATGATTCTCAACAAAAAGTGCAATAGTTGATATTTCAACCAAAAAATATTTTAATTTAAAATAAAAAACAGTTAAGTTTTATAAAAAAATACGAATATTTAAGGAAACAGTTGAATTTTCAACTAAAACAGATTAATTTTTGACCAAACATTTGTAGTTTTAACCAAGACAGATAATATTTCAAGCAAAAGAGATGAATTTTCAAAACAAAAGGACGAATTCTCTACAAAAAAGGTGGATTTTTAACCCAAAAATGTGAATTTTCAACAAAAAAGTTAATTTTCAACGAAATAGTTGAATTTTCTACCAAAACTAATCGAATTTTTAAATTTGGAAATGATGAATCTTCGGAAAAAAAGAATTTCTATCATCGACCAAAAAATATTTTAATTTTGAATAAAAAACAGTGGAATTCAACCAAAAAAGTCGGATTTTCAACCAAGCATTTGTATTTGCAACAAAAAAAGGTTGAATTTCTAACAAGAAGATTAATATTCTACCATAAAGAATTAATAAATAACCTGAATTTTGAACAAAACAGTTGAATGTGTATACCATTAAGCCATTTCCCTTTCAGGGTAGGCGTGACACTACCCGATTCGAGTAGTGTTTCTAGGTTAGTTTTTTGTAGTAAATAACTACAAGTGTGGGCTCACCACACCCACGATGTGCCAACAGCACTCAGTTTTCTCGAATGGTCACCCATCCAAGTACTAACCGCGCCCAACGCTGCTTAACTTCAGTGATCTGACGAGAACTGGTTTTTTCAGCGTGGTATGGCTGTTGGCCAATCGTTGTTTTTTTTCAAATTTCAAAACGCGTTGTTGGCCAATTGTTGAATAATCAACTAATAAAGATAAATATTTAACCAAAAATGAAATGGTTAAATTTTCTGTTAAAAAATTCATTTTCAACTGAAGAAATACAAAATTTCAATCAAAGAGATGAATTTTTCACTAAAATGATGAATCTTCAACTAAAAAATTAATTTTTAACCAAATAGTTGAATTTTCAACAAAAAAGATGAATGTTTAACAAAGAAGATTATTTTTCTACCAAAAAACGAGTTTTTAACAAAATACATAAATTTTCAACCAAATAGTTGAATTTTCAACTAAAAAATATCAATTTTCAAGCAAAAATGGAATAGGTTCATTTTCATTAAAAAAATTAATTTAAAAAAAACGAACTTGTAACCAAAGAGATGAATTAACCAAAAAATATGAATTTTGAAAAAAAATGTTATGGTTGAAATTTCAATCAGAAAATATTTGTATTTTAAGTGAAAAACAGTTAAATTCAACAAAGAAGACAAATTTTCAACAAAATAGTTGAATCCTCAACCAAAACATGTTGATTTTCATCCAAACAGTTGTATTTATCAACAAAAAAGATGAAATTTTTATCAAAAGGGATGAATTTTCAAACCAAAATGACAAACAAGGGAAATATTTTTGATGGTTGATGGACAATTTATATTTTAACTTCAGAATTAATATATAATATATTTAAATTTTTACCGATTCCCGCCGACAAACGCGAGCACAACCTAAAATTGTTCAAAACTTTTAATCCTTTTAATCTTCTCTGAAATCCAATGAATTTTTATGAAAAGTACCGATTTCTGGTATAAAACGCCTATAAAACCAAGAATTATTGTGAATCAATGATTCTGAATGATAATCTGAAAAATCTTATGAATATTGTTTAAAATAACCGATATCCGGTAAAAAACGTTAACATAACCTTAAATTGTTCCAAAATTGTAAATTTTGTTTGAAATCCATATCGATGATATTTACGGTGAACACTCTTCTCTAAAACCTAATTATTTTTCACTAAAAATACCGATTTTCGGTTTATCTAAAAGGCAAAAATTGAAAATCTTGTTCGAATTATAATAATTTTTATTTTTAAATATTAATTCTTGGTGTATAACGCTAACGTAGTGTAATCTTTGAATTTTTGATTAAAAATACCCATTTCCGGTGTATGTATACATGTGTAATATTTTAAATAATTTATCAGATAATTTGAAAGTTTCAATTCAACCGCGCAAGAGTATAAAGTACATAAAGAAGAAAGGAAATAACTTTTAAGAAAGTTTTTTTAATATTTACGTAAAAAATGTAATTAACTACCATCACGAGACGTGACAACTCCTCTCTTAGTTCGAATACTTGGTGAGATCATTTTTAATTATCGCTCAATATTTGTAATTTAAAGTTAAAATTTGAATTGTTTTAATTTAATCTTAGCTATGAATAATGTTTAAGGTTTAGTTTGATCGAATAATACTATATGCAATCATGAAACCAATAATAGTAGTTCTTCATTCATCAACCTATAAGGTATTAAATAGGGAAAGAGGTGCTCTAACAAATCTTCTCTATACTGAGTTAATAAATAATCTCGTCTTGTGGATTATGCCTATTTCGATTTTAAAAATTCTTCAGGGAAATATCATCTCTACTACTATAATTGGAAAAAATTTAAACAATTACAATCAAGCTTGTTAGATCAATTAGATCAATAAAACATTTTCTAACAAAAGAGAGACTTTTACTTGGACTTGCGATAAGATAAAAAGAATACGAGAATATACAAATTAATTGAAAAAATGTGCAGCTTACATATACTATTATATGGTAGCATCTTTATGTAATAGCTTTACATAATTTTATTATACATAAAATCCAATCAAGATTAAATATAGGTATCAAACTTTCCATTAAAATGCATTTAAAAAACTCGTTTAAATTACATGTTAATCGGTCGAAAGCAAGAAGTCGCAAACATTCCTGTATAAATAATTATTTCCTTATGTTTGAAACATTTTTAACAATTTTTGTATACAAGTTTTAAAGGGAAATCTAGATTATTTTGGATATATAGAGAATTCTAGGGTAAAGACTGATTTTTATCAGACGGGAAAGTTTACTGTTTCTTTTAAAGAGAACCAGTTGATATGAATTTTTGAAAATTTCTTTAATTTAGAAATACATTTTTCCGAGAAATATTCTAAAGGAAAAATCATCAAACTGGTAGAGTCTTTGAAAATGATTTAAAGAATAAGATGAAAAACGTGCCTAATACTTTAATCTACTGTAATTGTTATTAAACATAATTTCTTTAGATTTTCTAACATCTCCCCTGATATAAATGCATATACTAAAATTGAGATCAATATTTTTACCTTGAATTTATAAAATGAAGAAAAATATACTGATTGTTTATTTATTTATTGTTGATTTCATGCAGATAAAAGCTGCAATTCTTATTCAATTATAATAATCAAGGGCTGCTTTTCTTCATGAAGATTCTCTACTTTATATTGAATTCAATATGAAACACTTTCAATAGTTCAATTTTCAACCAAAATTGATTTTCTACCAAAAGTGATGACCTTTAAACCCAAAAAAACGAATGTCCAATAACAATAAAATAAATTTCCAACCCAACAGTTGTCTTAACAACCAAACTTGAACTTTGAACTAAAAAGTTCATTTTCAACCGAGAAAGATGACTTTCGACCGTAAAGGATGAATTTTCAAGGCAAAAGAACAAATTTTCAGCAAAACAGTTGAATTTTTGACCAAAAAAGATGACTTTATCAAAATAGTTGAATTTTTAATCTACAAAGATGCATTTCCAACCAAATGGTAGAATTTTCAAGCAAAAAAGCTTGAAAGTCTAACCAAAAACAGTTGAATTTTTCAGCAAAAAGAAAAATTTCTTAGAAGACTGTTGAATTTTTAACCAAAAATTTGAATTTCAAACGAAAAGTTAATTTTAAAGCAACAAGGATTACTTCTCTACTATAAAAGAGGAATTTTCTACAAAAAAACGAATTTTTCAACCAGTTGAATAAAAAAAACACGAATTTTTAACAAAATAGTTGAATCCTGAATCAAACAGGTGAATTATTATTGTAGAAATATGAATTTGAAACCAAATCGTTGAATTTACAGCTAAAAAAAGATATTTTTCAACCAAAAATGGAGTCGATCAATTTTCAATTAAAAATTAATTTCCAAGAAAAAAAGAATTTTCAACCAGTTTAATTTAACTATAAAAGGTGAATTCTCACCCAAATAGTTGAATATTCAACCAAAAAGATGAATAGTTAAATTTTTGGATACAAAACTTAATTTCTAACAAAAAAATTGTATTTTCAACAAAAAAGGATGAGTTTCTAACCAAATTGTTAAATTTTTAAACAAAAAAATGAATTTTTCAACAAAAATATTAATGTTATACCAAAAAGACGAATTTACCGCAAAATA
>CAKNYM010053719.1:129125-195548 GCA_932195095.1 Andricus curvator | reverse complement strand
TTAATGTTATACCAAAAAGACGAATTTACCGCAAAATAAATCAATTTTCAAAAAAATGTTGAATTTTGAAGCCAAAAGACAAATTATTCACAAGACAGTTGAATTTACATCCAGAAAATATGATTTTTCAACAAAAAATTAATTTTCTACCAAATAGTTGAATCTTCATAAGAATAGTTTCATTTTTCACCAAATAGTTAAACTTTTAACCAAAAATATTAATTTTCAACAAAAAAAGTAATTTATAACCGAATAGGTTAAATTTCGACCAAATTGTTGAATTTTCAAGCCAATAGACGAATTTTTACGATGCAGTTCAATTTTCAACATGAGAATATTAATTTTCGAACTAAAACGATGAATCTTCGAAAAAAAATTTTTTTTTTCAAAGGCAGTTGAACTTTAAATCAAGTAACTGATTTTTCGATCAAAAAATACGAATTCTTAACAAAATATTTGAATCCTTAACTAAAACCGTTCAATTTTCAATCATGAAGAATAATTTTATAAGAAAAAGGACGGATTTTCAACACGAATTTTCAAATCAAATGATGAATCTTAAAAAAAATTAATTTTGAATAAAAGAGTTCAATACTTAACCGAGAAGATGATTTTTCAACCAAGAAGATTAATTTCCTAAAAATGGAGTAGTTAAAATTTCAACCAAAGAGATAAATCTTCAACGAAAAATACGAGAAAAAATATTAATTTTTTCAAAGTTGTTCAAGTTTCAACCAATTAATTGAATGTTTGACCAAAAAAGATGACTTCTTAACAAAATAGTTGCATTTTCACCAAAATAATAAAATTGTCAAACATATAGTAGAATTTTTAACCAAATGAAATGAGTTCTGAACGTTCCGTTGGATCTTCTCATTTGGTTCTATTAATCCACTTAGAATTTAAGCAAAAAAACAAGAAAAGGGGTAAGTTTCTTGAAAACAGGGAAAAATAAGAATTCTTTAAAGAATGGGAAAAGAGGGTAATATAGAGGAAAGTGTGTGAAGTCTGAAATATGAAAGTGATTTTGAAATTTACTAAGATATTATTGAACTGTACCGTTGCAGAGCAACGCATCTTTTGCAAAATTCACAAACTTTGTTAAAATTTATCATCAGGAAGCGTACTAAATGTTATCTATTTTTTGTTAACGTTACTTTCACTGACCCCCCCCCCCCCCCGGTTAGTAATCGTATTTTTTGGCGTGCTCCCTACTATTGGTAACGCAGTTTATGGCCCCGTATGGAATGACGTGTCCATATGATAAGGTTCCATTTTCGAGGAACCAAAGGAAAAGGTGATGTTCCCAATACAATTTATATGGGATTTTGAAGCTTCGATAGTTCACCACGCGAGTTAGCACTTTTCATTTTGTCTCTAGGAGTTAGCACCTTTTTATTTGGTCTCTCTGAGATGGAATCTTGTCATTTGAACAGGTCGATATGCAATTTTGTTCTGATGGTTATCGTATGTAATTTTGTCTTTAAATTTGCATAAATAATGTTGTTTTTTATTGTTGTTGATTAAAAGTTGGGCTTACCTGTGTCTGCAACAGAAGCATACTTGACGCTACGGTGAAGGCGGTGGTGGTTGTGATGGCTGAAGAGTGATTGGTAGAAGTTAATGTAGGAATAGAATCGGGAACGGAAGCTTGCCTTTGATGTCTTTGGCGATGTTGTTGCTCGACCTCAGCTCGAGGAACTACAACAGCACGTTGACTACCGTTGCTGTTGTCACTATCGCCACTCGGCGAATGCAGTTGCCCTGTAATCATATAAAAAACAATTCTCAATAAACAAACTTGAAAAATTCAAATTTAAAAAAGAGTCAATAATCAACCACCAATTATAGCATATGTCAAATTTTTATTTGGTAACTCAAGTAACGGTGAAGTTTAATAAAAAGGACAGTAAGAAATGTGTTAGGTAACTTCTCTTCGGCTGGAGTCGAAAGACTTCTTCCTTGAAAAAAGGAGAAATAATATGCAATAAAAAAGACCGCTTACGAGAGCCAGGCATCAATTTATTGCCGTTGGTTTAGATAAGCGCATCAAGGTCTGTTCCATCGCTTATTGCATTATGCGATAGTTAAGAATATACCTGAATCGACGGGTTTCGAGATGAAAGTCCAATCTAATTCCCCATAGTTGCCGCGCAATAAAAACTTTTTAACGATTTGAGGAATAAGTCAAACAAGAAAACCAAGGCTCTGCTTTCAGACTTTTTCGAAGACGATTTCAATCTCTCTTCTTTTTGCATATAAGCTTTGTACATTATTTGAAAATCGAGTTCTATTTACTCTATTGATTAGAAATAGATACGAACTAAATTCCCAGGTACCGTTTTCGATACCGAGCTTGAAAGATGACTAATTATTGTCAATTTTTCCATTTTGAAAAAGATACCTACAATATCGACGGTACTGGGATTGATTGGTGTCCATGACGATCATTTCTCTACTTGCAAGAAACGATGGGTTCTGGACGAGGACAGGAGATGACACATTCTTTCGAAAATCTAGGCAACCTTCGTTTTAATGACCAAAGTCGGATCATCTATTCGTGGCCCATCGACTTGTCAGCCACTGATTCGAACATCACTGATTCGAACGGCACTGGTTCAATTTCGAAGGCTACTTTCACTGCCTCTTAATTTCAAACAACAGTCAGCAAAATTCCTTCCACTATCTGTCAGATTTACTCTCTTCTTTTATGAATATTTTAATCCGATTGACACAATGTCACCATCATTACTTAACTATCGCCCTTCTTCTTCACTCCCAAAATTTCATGAATGTAATTTAATGTAATGAATTATTTAATAGAAATACCAGAAGAATTGTGATATTCTAGGGTACTTTGATATCTAGGAATAATCTAGGATCACTCTTCAGACTGGATGACGTTGTCGTTTTTGTCCAGATTGTCGTCGACTGAAGGTGTTAGAAGAGTTGAAGAGGCTATATAGACTCCCTCGCACCCCATATTACCCTAGGGAGGCATGAAATCATTGGCATTTAAAATACTACCCCCCACGACTCGACATAGCGCATCTCGATTATTACAGGGTATATTATCCTCGGGGATGTAACGACACTCGTCCAAGGAGAATGCGCTAAAACATAACTGAGGCGGTGATATAGGCGGGGTCATAAGCCGACCCTTTTGTGCTAGAAATAAGGAACTAAAAGTATACTTCAATGTTAAAAAAACTTCAGAAGTTAAGGAATTAAGATCCTTGTAAAATTGAAGGTATCAATTTGATCAGCAACTAAATGATCTAATAATTTAATAGTCTTCTGTTTCTATATATTGATATGTATTTTCGTATCAATGGAATGATGCGTAAGTTACTTTTTAAAAGGAACTAGTTATCGTTATCGTTACTATTTCAAAATGTAAATTTTTAGGGTTAGTTTGTCCGGGCAGAAACCCTTATAGTTTCGGTCGCACTCAGAAAAATGTTTGTTTGAATCAAACAAACTCTTCCTTTGATCTAGGGTCAAACAAATATTTTATTGATTTAAAGAAATATTTGGTTGATTCAACTACAATTTATTTGATTCAAACACACGATTTTTTAATTCAAACAAATTTTATTTGAATCAAACAAATTCTATCTTCGAAATAGGGTCAAACAAATGTTTGTAAAAGATTTTTCTGAGTGCGAGTGTTCGTTAGTCCACTGGACTCTTTTCCAAGGGGGGGGGGGAAGTGAGGGGAAATGAGGGGAGGGAAAATAGGGGAAGTTAGGTGAATTGAGAGGTGGTAAAGTAGGGGTAATGAGGGGAGGGAAAGTAGGGAAAATGAGGAAAAATAATGGTAGGGTATTAGGGAAAGTGAGGGGAAACGATGGGAGCGAAAGTAGAAGTATGGGGAAATGAGGATAGGGGAAGTAGGGAAAGTTATGGGAAATGAGGAGAAGGAAAGTAGGGAAAGTCAAGGGAAATAAGGGGAAAAGAAGCTGAGAAAGCCAGGGGAAATTATAAAGTGGAAGTAGGAGAAGTAAGTATATGTGAGGGGAATCAGGGGAAATGATTAGAAATGTGGCTGAGTAGTGGAGGAGAATAGAGGGATGAGAAAGGTTGTTGGGAAAGGGTAATGTTAGCTTGGGAAAAAAGGAGAGGGGGTAGTAGAGGAGGAAGTCTTAATAGGCCTAATAGTGTTATTTTTGTTATAAATAACTTCTTTTTCCTAAAAATGCTTCTCATTAACGTAGGAATAACATTTAATCATAAAAATAATTAAAAAGAAATTAAAAAGATAATACTAACTTTAGATATATATATATATAATCATATAATTATAATCTTAAAAAAAACCTTAATAAATATTGAAATAATTACTGTAAAAAGTACACAAACTACAAAGGAACAATTTACTTTACTACTCATAATCTGATATGGAAGTACATAAAAATAGCGATTCTGCACGAATAAACTTCACACATAAAAATCTGTCACTTTCCTTAAATCTGGTAAAATAAGTAGAAATTTTTTGAAATCTCACAACATTCATTGACATTCCTTGACATTTTCTAAATCTCTTGACATTTTTTGGGATCTTTTGAAATGACTTAAAATCTTTAAAATCCTTTCATATCTTTGTAATTCCTTAATGCATCCCTTGAAATTGTTGAAATCCGTCGAAGAACCCTGCGAATACAAATGGAATTTATTCCCTAAAGTTCTCTAGGAATTAGTTGAAATACCTCGAAATCCCTGGAAATCTTTGAAAATAGTAAACATTTATTAAAATAAGTAGAAAAATTCTTGGTAATCTTGAAATCCCTTTAGTTTTTTGAAATCCGTAGAAGTCTCTTGAAATAAAATTTAATTTTTTCTCTAAAGTTCTATAGAAATCCCTTAAAATCTTTGGAAATCATTTAAAAAGGTAAGGACTAGAAATCCCGTGAAATTTCATTCTCCAGAACTTAGTTATCTAGAAATCGCCTAAAATCTTCGGAAATCCTAAAAAATCCTTTGAAATCCCTTGGAATTATTGAAATGTCTTGAAATTGTTTCAAAATTCTTAAAACCTTGAATTCGTAAAATTCTTAGAACTCTCTTAAAAGGAAATTTAATTTATTTTCCAAACTTCTCTGTAAATAAGATGAAATCCCTTAAATCACGAGTTCTCTAGAAATCCGTTGAAATCCCTTGAAATTGGTAAAATCACGTAAAATTGGAAATCCTACAAAATTTTCAGAAATCCCTTGTATTTTTTTTAATCTCTTAAAACTCTTTGGAGTCTTTGAAAATAACTTTACGTATTTAAAATCATTTGAAAACTTCGTAATTTCTTCATGTCGCTTGAAAATCTATTAAAATAAGTAGCAATAATTTTAAATTCCTTGAATATAAATTAAAATTGAATTATTCATTAAAGTTCTCTGAAAAACACCGTTTAAATTGCTTGGAGATTTAATAAAATACTTCAATCTTGTAAAATTCCTTGAAATACGTTGAAATCCCTTAAAATGTTTGGAATCGTTAGGAATCCCTTGAAATTTCATTCTATAAAATTTAGTTTTCTAGAGATCCCTTGAAATTCTTTCAAAAGCCTTAAAATCGTTGCAATCCGTTGATTTATTTGAATTTTGTTAAGTCAATTCTTTCAATATTTTCACATTATTCATTTATCTGATTTTCTAATCATGGTTTCCTCTAATGATTTTCTAGAATCATCAAAAATGATAAGAAACTTATCATAGGGAAATCATTGTAACTAAGCAAGTAACGATTTTTATAGTAAGTGTTGATAAAAAAATGTAACTAGTTACCAACCACTATCTTTATCAAAAAATTAACTAGTTACAGTAAGATAGTTAAAAGAAACTAGTTCTTTTTTATCGCTGATACCATTGCAGAAAAAATGATAACTTCGGATTTACTATGATATCAATTGAAAATAGTTCCAATTATTTGTTAAATATACACTTTAATCTGGTTGATGGAAGTTTGGCTTGAACTGGTATAAGATGCATCAATTGTAAATTTTACTACATTTCTTGGACACGTTGAGTGATAAGAACAGGATTGATAAAAAATGTGTTAGAAAAAAATAATAGGTTGTAAAGTTTAGATAAGTGGGGACAGGTAATCTTTTGTAGAGGCAACACTTTAGCCAGAAGCAAGAAGGGGTAAAGTAGAAGGCATAAATCAGATCCCTAATTCGACTCTTCCCCAACGACCCCTTGTTGGTTTGACAATGAGCATCCGAATCAGATAGTCACGCAGACATAAATTGCATTCAATTTAAATTCATAACTCGTACAACGACTTGGGTTATTTCAGTATATATAGTGTCTATACTTCTTTCGATCATAATCGCTTATAAGGAAGATTAAACAGAAGGGCGAGATACCATCAGTGTCTCGCGTGGACGATTAGGGTGAATTAGGATGATTAAAACACATGCTTGATTCCATGAAAATAAGTATACGGTCCTCGATTAGGACGAATTTTACAAGTTAATAAAACATCTACTCTGCGGTACTGTGGAAAACCTTACGTAAGTGACATTGTCGATTAGAAAAGTCATTTGCGTATAAGTTTTTCCTTAGTACGGCAGTATTTATCGATATAATAACTTTCAATTGTAATTGTAGAATTGCAGAAATTAAATTAATTTATAATATTGTAAAAATAGAAAAGTTGTTGAAATTGTTACTAACTATTTTATTTGAATGGAAACCATTACGACTCAAGGTAATGACAACGAAACATAAAGATTAAATCACATTTTTTCCTCATCTTATGTCATATGTGATTTCTGGACGCTAGTATATTAGAAAGTAAATCTTAGAGCGGTAGATACTTATGATGAATCTTTCACTGGAATAGTTAAATCATAAGTTAGAAAAATTATTTTTCTACCAAAAAAATGAATTTCAACAAAATAGTTACATTTTCAACCAGAGAGATGAATTTTTAAGTAACATGATAAATCTTCAAGAAAAGAATACATTTTTAACAAATGAGTTCAAGTTTTAACCAAATAACCAAAAACGATTTTTTGATCAAAGTAAAAAAAAATGCTAACAAATTATTGAATTTTCAAGCCAGATAGACAAATTTTCTACAAAGCAGATGAATGCTCAACTAAAAGTATAACAGTAAACATTTCAATATAAAAGAATGAACTTCCAACCAAAAATAGTTGAATTTTCTTATTGGGTTCCATTAATTCAGTTCGCATTTAAGTGGGAAACGAGAAAAAAGTGCATACATTGAAAATATTAGATTAGAAAACTGGACATTTTTCTCAGAAAATAAAGTTAATTTTCCACTGCACACTTTTTGATTTCGGACTACACTTTTGAATCCATTCTGCACAAAGTCTCTTGAACAGCGCCACATTTTAGACTTTGTAATGGCGTCGTGTTGATACAGGATTACATATTTATATTAGTATTTATATTACATTATAATAATGTTAATATTAAAATTTATATCATAACAATATTAATCTATATTAATACAGAATTAAATGCTTTGATTTAATACTTAATAGCATTTTTAATATATTTTGAATTTTCCCGCCTTAATACTTAAGCTTTAGGAACTTTGAAACGTTTCCAAAGTTTTATGAAACTTTACAACCCTAGGCGGCACACAGTGGGAAAAAGAGCACCTTTTTTGGACCAAAATCGACCGACAGTACAATTCTTAATGGATTTTGATATTTTTTGTAGAAATGACTGTAGGTCTTCCAGCTATAACGAGTGACTGCGAATATTTTATCCTGACCAAACAAAAATTTATTTAACATTAAAATTTAAACTTTTCTTTGTCTAATTTTTAAGTTATACAATTTCTTTTAAGATTTTCAGATTTATTACAGCAGGTCAGAAATCAATGTAATGACTAACTAAGAATAATGTGAAGTAGGTAAGAAGAAGAAAAAAATGGTTTATTATGTTATAAACAAACTACTGAACAAAAGTCATTTTTTCGTGATTCGCAACGATTAGTGATTTTAAATCCATAGATTTTGTACGAAATATGACTAGATAATAATGTGTGTTTACTGTTTGTTGAAAATAGATGCTGTTTACTAATTATTTAAGCCATTTTTAGAAACAAATTCACACTTTAACCATTTTTTCATGGATAGGCTTTATTTTTGTTTGCGCAATCAAATTGAAATGTTTTTCCAAAGACTCCTAGCTGTCATATTTTTCATAATTACAAAAACTGTCAATTACACAAACAAATTGTTGGTATCACTGTTACCCGATATGCCCCGCGGGAAGGTTGCTCAATCGGATTTTACACATTATGTGTCCCTGAAAAGGGCCGTTTTAAATGGACATGGGTGCGTCAGTAAAAGTAAGAATCCAGCTAGCTCCATGGAGACTGTCAAACTCTCAGCCATTTTTGACAGCGGTGTCCACAATATAACTCCTTGATGTCATATATTTCAAATTGATAGAAGTTTTTAATTCTTCGAACGAAAATTAAGCCTATTCACGAAAAAATTGCGAAAATGTCTGTTTGTTTATAAAAATTGTTTATATAATTAACATTTTTTATCACTATGGATAATATTACAGCAAGGAGTCTTTTTCAAGACATTTCTATTTGATTCCGAAAAAATGAAAACTATTTATGAAAAAATGGTGAAAATGTGCATGTGTTTATACAAATTGTTTATTTAATTAACAAATATTGTCATTATACAAAATATGGCAGCAAGGAGTCTTTGGCAGAACATTTCGAGTTGATTCCGCAGAAAAAATAAAGCAGTCTATTCATGAAAAAATGGTTAAAATGCACATTTTTGTATAAGAATTGTTTATGCAATTAACAGTTTTTGCCAATACTAAAAATATTTTAGCACGAAGTCTCTGAAATGACATTTCTACTTCATTCCGTTTATAAAAATTGTTTATATATCATAATATGACAGCAAAGAGTCTTTGGCAAAACATTTCAAGTTAATTCCGCAAAAATGAAAGCTATTCATGAAAAAATGGTTACAGTGTGCATTTGTTTATAAAAGTTGTTTAAATAATTGGTAAACAGCAGGTATTCTTTACTAATTGTAAGCGCACATTATTATCTGTCATATTTCATACATTATTGCTAATCATTGCGAATCAAGAAAATATGACTTTCGTTCAATAGTTTGTTTATAACATTATAAATAATTTTTTTACTTTAACCTACTGGTCATTATTTTTAGTTAGTCATTACATTAATTTATGACCTGCTTTGGTAAATTTGAAAATCGTGAAAGAAATAGTATCACTGAAAAGTTAAGAATTGCACTGTCGATTGCAGTATCTTTTTTTCGGGTTGTCAAATCTGCTAGATGGGAAAACCTAGTAATGAAAATTGAAAAAGGGCGGTAAATTCGAGGGTGGTATAGGGAGGCCTGAGACCTAAATCTGGCTCTGCTAGAAGTCTATACAGTAGACACAATTTTTAAAGTTTCCTTGAAGGATTAAAATCATAAATGACTCATATTTTTTATTTATACAGACCAAAGAAGAAAGGGGAGTTTTTGGTATCACGTGGGAATAATAAGAGCCACCTGAGTAGAGTTTTTAAATTCTCGGTAATTCAAAATCGGGTAATATTAACGGTAACATACCGGTATGTTACCGAAGCTTCGAGAATTTATCGAGAAATTATGAGAATATTCAATTATAATGCTCTTTTGGTATTTTAAAAAGTAATTAGATAACGTTCTCGATGTTATAGTTGATTTTCGATCATTTGGTATATTTTTTCAATATTTGTTATTATAAATAATACACCAATAGTTCGTAAATTAACTATAACATCTTGAATATTCATTCACGCAGGGGTTGACAACCATTCAACATCTAGAAAATTCAGTAATTAGATACTATTGGCGCTTATAGAATAAATTTTAAACAGCGCCCATTTAGGTACATTTAAAATATGAAAACCTTTGTGAGCATTAAAATGATAAATTTAGAAAATTTCCAAAACACTCCGTATAATTGTCTTACAATACTGGAAAAACTTCAACAAATAAAATGATTACATTTGAATAAATATAAATAATTTAAATAATTAAATCAAATAAGCAATAATTATTTATTTCAAAAACTGTTCACATATGTAACATTCAGTAAAGTTTTTTATTTAAACTAAATAATGTGATATTTTCAAACTGAAGATAAGGTGCGTTCTTACCACCTCTACGCATTTTAAAAAAAAGCTGAATACAATAATACCGCAGTTTCTATATTTTTTCGAAATTTTTCTTTGGTTCACTAAATAAAAAATATTTGATTGCATTCAGGCAATCCTACTATTATTTTAAACAATATATTGGAAATCACAGTATTTATAGCCAGGCACGATTCATATCGACAAACCTGAACAATAAAGGTAAAGATTAAAAATATATTAATTTTCTTAAACACGAGGAACTTCTCACCATTTTAAGTAGTATTTAAATCAAAATTTTTCTAAATGGAAATGGCTGGACGCAATGAGAATGTCGTTTTGTATTTGCATTTTGAAGATAAAAATAATGTAGCAAATGGATTTATTATTATTTATCCATTTAGAAAATGGATAATGAAAGTAAAGTTGTCGTTGTTAGAAATGCGCTTCACGGAAGTTTCGAAGGAGAAAAAATAAATTCTCATAAATTCTCGCCGAGAACGGACGTCGGGTAAGTTACCCGGTAACTTACGAATATTACCGTAAGTAAACAGGGTAATTTACCCGACTCAAAACTCTACACCTGAGTCGCTGGCACATGTGCGGAAGAGCCGTTCAAGTAGGTAAGCTGCGGTTGAATGAGGCAAGGTGGGTAAGGTAGAGCTGTAGAGTAGGATAACGTTGGGTAAGGTAGGACGTACGGCAGTGCAGTGGAGTAGGATAACGGATGGAACGGGGCGCGTGTGTGCCAAGTGGATTACTGCAGCGATGGATGGACAGACAGCGGATCAAGTCCCGTCCCACTCAATCAAGAGCCACGCCTCTCCACGTGCTATCACGTGCAGCCTTTCCGAACACTGGTTGGCTGCTCACTGTTGCACGGTCATGTCATTTTGTAACCGTGAAGCACGTGGTCCAAACCTGCAGCGTTGCCTCAAGATAGGGGAAACCTCCCTACAGTGGATAATACAACCCAGAGTGGATAATGATTAATTATAAATACTAATGTATGTGGAATATTAATATAATTTAATCAATAGTTATGATACGATAAGCGGTAATATATTTAATTTCAATCAATTATTTTACGTATATCTGGGCTTTGAATTAATGATTATCCACTGTAGGTTGCATTATCCGCTGTAGGGAGGTTTCCCCTACATGATATGTCCACATTTATAACTTCTCGAATCTTCATTCAGGCAATTATAGACACAATTGGGTATATTTTATTCAGCAATAGCAGAAACTCATATTTGAGCAAAACTATTTTAACCTTCGGCAATTTTTCAGTGAGAAATCTTCCTCAAAAGAACTTATCATATTTTGCCGCATTTTAATTTCCTCTTCCGGCATGTTGGAATCAACCTTCATCATCAATTTTTTGAAATTCTTTGGAATTCAAGCACTCGTTCGATCAAAATCGCCGCTCTTTCTAAGTGTTTTTTTTGGGGCGGGGGGCGGGGGGGGGGGATAACCTCCATCTGGCACAAAGATCACAAACCTGCGTGATACCTCTCAAACGGCAAAATATGCCAAAAAACCAAATTAAAATTCGGCATAATTTACCCGAAGTCAGTACTCGACCTAATTTTTAATGTAATTCAAGAAGTTTAGAGACTTTAATGAATAATTTTTTTGATTGTATATATTAATGCAATTTTTGTTCATTCTCAAAAAATGTTATCTGTGCATGTAATAGAATTATATATACTTCTCAAGAAAATGCATAATAAAAAGTTGTGTAGAGTAGAAGGATGTCGCGGCAGAACCATATAAGCGCAAAGAAAATTTCAGGAAAGCAAAAAAAACGTTCTCAAAATTCGAATTATTTGAAAAAGAAAAAAATGAAAAAGTACTTTCGAGAGTTTATGAAGCTCTATAGATCTACCGGGAAATCAAAATTTACCTGCGGTCATAAATATGCAAGTGCCATTAAAAAATCTTATTTTGATACTCTAGTTAACATAACATATATCAGCGAAAACCCAAAATCATTTTACGAGACGCAAGAAGACGGCTCATTGGAGACAAACTATTTGACAAAATCGTTAACATGAAATAAAATTGGATTTTCCATTACAAGTTTCTCAAGTTATCAAAACTTTGATAATAAATAAATTATTTGGTCATAAAATCATTGGAAAACCAACAGCTCAAAAACTAATAGATGATTATTCAAGACAAGAAATTTATTTTTAAATTGTTTGAACTATCTCTTTAAAATTGCGAGATACGGAAAAACTAATAAGAGCCATTCGATTCTTTAAAAAAAATTATATATACTCTATACGTTTCAACATTTTTTGTGAATCAAATTGGCGACGTAGTATAAATAAACAATTACATGGTGTAAAATTAATGCTCATACTATATAACAAATTAGGCGGAGCAAAAAAGTGTCCAATACTATATCCATTTTCTCTACAGAATGGAATGGCGCTATTCGTTTTTCCGTATCTCGCATATTTAAACAAAGTATTTAAATAATTGAAAAATAAAATTTTGTCTATCACAATATGCGGCAGAATTTTAGAGATTTTTTTAGTCATTAAAACCAGTTTTAAAACCCGACCCTTCAGTTGAATTTCAGCAATGTAGTTCATTGTCCAATGAGGGACAATTTAGGAATCATATAGGCATTAGAAAATTTACTTCCTCATAGAGGGAGGTTTTTCAATAACAAAAAACTCAAAATTTTAATAATTTTCAAATTGATGTTTCTACCTTATGTAACAAAAGTCTTATTTCCAGAAAACGAACAACTTTTTAAGTTACAGTAGAGTTACAGCAGTTTTCAAGTTACAATATAATCCAAATATTAATAAATTTTCCTCATATAAGAGAAAGTAAAGAGGTTTTAAAAACTTTATAAATCGGTTTTGGTAAATTGAAAATTCATAAATCGCCATAGCTCTTTTACTTTTTGAAATATGGGAAACAGAATCAGATAAATCTAGAAAAAGTTCACACACACACACTCTCTTAGAAGTGTGCTAAAAATTCAACAATTTTTCATTTACTGTAGTTGAAAATTTAATAATTTGGTTGGTTGTCACAAAGAATTGGTAAAATGTGAGAAAGTTGTGCTTAGGGCTATGATATCGTTAGTCATAAAAAATTAGAAACTCCTTAAGTCTTTATTTTAGTAATAATAAATTAGGGAGAGTGAGCAATCAAATTAACCTTTTTTAAGGTGATTAAAATTCTTCATTCAGGTCATGATAATGGGCTAAATTTAATGAAATTCAAATCGTGGTATTAGGAAGTAATGAATTTATTGTTTTAATTAATTTAATGTTTTTTATATAACGTTAAACTATTTTCTAGCAATAATAATCAAATTAAAGTACTTTGCAATCAAAGAATTAATACTGAAAATGTGTAACTTTAAATGTGCACGATTTTATATTATGTAATAGATTAGTATTTGGTACATAGTTGCAAATATTATTTCACTTTTTACTTATTCTTGATATATGAGAGGAGTGCAAACTGACGAGGGTTACATGTGTGCTCTGCGAAATGTAGGTCATTTCTGACCTCAGAGGCAAAAAACTCCATGAGTGTTTTTGCTAAGCGATTGAGAAGATGATCTGTTGAACTACGCCTTTCATCTTGGTTCTTTTGGGCGGAAGCCCAAAATTACACAAATAATGTAACTGAGGCAACATTTTGAAATATTTTTTATTTTTCTCATAAAACTTTTGTCCTTTTTAAAACTCTTAAGGCTTTTGAAGTTTTGTAAATAGTTTCTAAGAAAACATTGAATGATTAAAAAATTAGGAATAAACCAGTTTAGTGTCACCAATGTATCAAACATTATGAGAAAACCAGAAAAAATGTTACATAGTAGAAAAATCCTTATGTAGCCAGACCAAGTATATAAAATTTAAATTAGATGCAATACTGAAAAGATTGATTGAAAATTCCTTTATTATGTAAAACAGCTTTAGCATAATCTGTCTATGAAAGAAGGTAATAAAAGATGTGAATATTGTATACAGTAGAAAATTTCTTCTGTAGTCAGACATTGGCGAAAATTATTTAAACAAAAGTGAGAATCATGTGTAGTAGAAACACCCTTTTACAGTCAGACCAAAAATAAAATTTAAACTCGGATTTGATTTAGCATTACCAAATGTAAAATAATATGACAATAAAATAGTGAAAACTGCATAAGGAGAAACACCCTTCCATTGTCAGACTAATTAAAAATTATATTTGGACCAGTTTTAACAAGCTTTATCAAAACTTGAAGAGGTTTCAAATTGTAGATACTAGACTCCGGAAAAATGAAATCGATAAATGATACTGAAATTCTTTAAAAATGAGGGAAATGGAATCCGTGAGTATTGTCTTAAATCGTCAGTAGAAATAGGATAGTACACTTTCCAATCGAAGCCAACAGTAATCAATAAGGAAGGAAGATTTTATCTCATCCGATCACATGGCTCGTAAACAGAGATGGCTATCTAAATGGAATAAAAACGTTTGACCCAAGTTTGCCGAATGTGCAATAAAACAAGATGAAGATACCATATATAGTATACAGAAGTCAATAGATTAAGGGATTATTATTGTCATTTGAAAAAAAATAAAAACTTAAACTTTCAATTCTTTTTTTTCGATATTGTTTTGAAAAATTTTACTTTTTAAATAAGATATGGTTTGAGGGAAGCTATCCCTTTTGAAGTTAAGTTCTAAAGCATTTCAATTTGAAACCACTTTTGTTAATAGTTTTGTTAATTTTACAGAATAAGGACACCAAATATTTTGCTGTAGATTTTGCAGAAAATCCTGTAAGATTTGAAGACATTCTGTACGATTTAGAGAAAATTCGAGTAAAATTACTGATTCAAATAGCTAGAAATGGATAATTGAATCAAATCAGTAAGGAATTTCACAAAAGCTAATCATTGAAAATAAGAATTCACTGATAAACTTTAGTGAAAATGACACTGCTAATCAGTGTGAATCCTTACTTATTTGATTCAGTGACCTCTTTCTTAGTGATAAAAATTTCTAGAGTAATAAGTGAAATTTGACTGAAATTTTAGTGATGTTTCACTGGTTTCCCAGTCGAAAAATGACTGTATGGGACTGTACGTCACTGGTTCCCAGTGATGTTTCACTGATTAAAATTAACAGAGTACGTGTCAATTTTGTTAATTTATTGTACAATTCTCAATTCTGTGAAATTAAAATTTTTTTTCCTGAAGTTTGAAATTTGATATCTTAATTTTCAAGTTTATAATCATTTTAACACTGAAGCTTTCAATGAAAGTATGAAAATAGACATAGAAAATACAGAAGTGAATTTTTTGCGGATAATTTTCAAGTGGGTAATGTTCAATTTTTTCGCATCGAAATAAAGGAAGATACAATGAAGTTGACATGGTAACCACACCTAATAAGGTGGCCTATGGGGCTCTATAAGGCATTTTTGAGGCCCCGTAAAAGTCTTAATTATTATACTCATTTGTTGAATATTCAGTTTTTTTAAAGATTCATCATAATATTCAAAAATTCATTTCCTTCGTTGACAGTTGATCTATTTTGTTGAACATCGTTTTTTTTTAAATGGAGAATTAACTTTTTTAACTAAAAATGCAACTATTACATTTTTGGTTCAAAAATGATATTCTTAATTCAAATTCTACATTTTCTGGTTGAAAATTCATTTATTTTTCAGAAAATTCGTCTCTTAGTTGAAAATTAACCTTCTCGGTTGAGGATACAATTATTTTGTTGAAAATTCGTCTTTTTTGGTTGAAATCAATTATCTTTGATTTTAAATAAAAATCTTTTTGCTTGAAAAATCAACTACTTGGTTTAAAGTCGAACTGCTTTGGAAAAATTCATTTTTGGTTGAAGATTCATCATTTTACTTTTAGGACTGAGGATTCATCTTTGATGGTAAAAAAGTCAACTTTCTTGGTCGAAAATAGAACATTTTTGTTGAAGATTCAACTATTTGATTAAAAATGCAACTGTTTTTGGTTGAATTTTAATTTTTTTTGATCCATTTTTGTTGAAAAATGAAACTATTTTGTTGACAATTTACTTATTTTGTTAAAAATTCAACTAATACGGTGAAATTTTGTTTCGTCAAAAATTTATTTAAAGGAATTTATTTCCCTATTTCGTGAAGAATCACCCTATTTTCCTTGTTTTGAGAGTATTTTGGGCTGTGAAGTTTGATATTGTAATATTTGTAATTATTACTGATTGATTATCGAAGCTTAAATAAAATTATAGTTTACCGCACGGTTACGTGTAGGGATCCGTGTTTAGAAAACGGCTAAGTTACTTAGTATTAAATTATAAGCTGGCAATTATTAGTAATTTGTTAGTAATTATAAGTTAGTATAAAATTATCCTACAAAGCATGACATAAAAAAAATTGAGCGATTATAGGGATCATGAAGTAAAAGATCGTGAGAAAAGAAAGGTTTTGCAAAATTGAATGAAATCGATAATGAGTCCTGTGATAGATGAATAACCAATTCCCGAGACACAAAGTCTTGGTGCGATCACGAAAGCAACGTGATCGGGTCCTACTTTCTCTCGTGCACGCACTCACGCAGGATTTAAGAGGGAGTGCAAGATGCGCCTGTGCATAACGGATCATGTGTGTATAAAATATATACACATGCATATAACATACAAATACTTAGAAATGTAGACACGTTGACGATAGAGTAAATCCAGAAGAACAGGCGCGACGAGGTAATTAGATTCATAGCACGGCTATGGAAGGGGTAAGGGGTCGGGGAATAAGGTTTATGCGGATACCCAATAATATTATCGCCTCGAGGATTTATCGGTTGAACGTGAGTATCTCACCTACGCCGAGTACATGCTTTCCGGCACCCAGGTAGCGATACTCGATTTATCCGCGTGTTTACCCGCCGCTGACCCGCCGTGTACCTGCAGTAATTGCACCCGTAACTAACTCGTCCTCGAGAAAATAAATATATATACGTATGCATGTATATATGTATGTATATCCTCGTTCCGTTATCCGAAGTATGAATACGAGTTGAATCGCTCCAAGCACCGCAATGTCTAGGATCTAGGCTTCGCGGGCCTTCAGGCGCTATTAAGTAGTCGGCAGTCGCTCTTCCGAGTGACTGATGGCGCCTGATTTATTGTAGATAGAACTTTGGAAGACGATCAAGAAGAACGAGCTGAGCAGTGGTTTTCGAAAGTGAGACGCAACCAAATGCGATGTTTCGTTTGTGCTATATGCAGCCTTAATCCCTTATTATACTGACGCGATGATACCAATTGGTATAGGCATCGTCTTATAAAGAGGCACGGAAGTGAAATTTTCAAGAATTCTTACTGTCCATTTTCTACTATAATCTCTGGTGGAATTGTATTTTCACAATAAAATACAATAAATTACAATATATCCAGGGGCGTGTCCAACTGACAAAGTTCTATCTGGGAACATAGATTCTGAAGCTGTGCAAGAGTCCGCCAACTGCGATAAAACCTTTCAGTTTGCACTGTTCAAGATAGAACCTTTCAATATGCATGTTCCGATATAAAATCCTGAAATTTGGCCACGTCGATGTGAAAATTGGAACTTTTATATTTTTGTAATTCCAGAGGCTTGCACACTTTATTACAGTGAAGAAAAGAAACTTATAAATATAGATAACAAGAATATTACTACGTATCGAGTATGCGAGTTACATAATTTATGCCGCACTGATATGAAGGATAAATTAGGTTCTTGAGCGTAGCTTTCTACTCGAAAGCATAATTCATAATTATTCTTTTTTTTTTGTCGAATCAAAACTCAAACAATAAATGATTTTTAACGATTTAAAAAAAACTCCGGTGGAGATAAATTTTCACAATAGACTATAATGAATGACCATATATGGCAGAGTGCCCAAATAACAAGGTTTTGTTATCGAGCATACATATTGAAAGGTTCTGAATCGGACGTGCAATTTAATAGGTTTTGCAAACGTTAAAGTTGTTGAGTTGTTGCTAAGGTTCTTAACGTTAAAGTTTTCGCAAAATAATTTATATGGGATTATGTTGCATGTTCCGATATAGAATCTACTTGTCTGACACGTCGATGTGAAAATTGTAATTTTTTATAAATGCTTGTCAGACTGATTTGTCTCATACTCAGTACTTTAGCGGAACTTGAGCTAGGATCCCAATGGGACTTTTTTTTGCTCGGGCTGTCAATAATGAGTGAAGTAATCTGTTGGTATCGATAGACACTTTATATTTTTCCCGTGTATTAAAAGTAATAATTTGAAATTATTATATAAACAGGTGCCTTTATAATGACTGTGCATGTCATTCTCTAAGATTTATAAATGGAAGTAACGTAGCAATGATTATTTAAATAACCACATAAATTCCTAACTTGAAAAAGAAAGGTGAAATAAATGGCGATTTGTCATGAGTCTACGTTCCTCTCAATATTACTTCAGGATTTGCATAATAAAACTACACTACAATCAGCTGAGAGAAGTATGGTATGGATGGTATCATTGTCCCGTAACAGCTGCAAGGCAAATAATGACGATTTGTTAATGAAACGATGCTGAAGAGGCATTGTTATAATCGCACGACATTTCGCAGGGATTCTGAGTATTACGAATCACGTACCCCTTTCTTTCCTTCTGCTTATATATTTTACACGAACTTACATTAGCAGACGTTGACGGATAACTTATATAATCGTGACTACTGCAGACGTTTATGCTGTCTCCGACTTGGATGGTTATGTTGTTTAGGATTTATATACCTATCTCGAGTCTTTCATATAGTTATGAGGGTCTCACAGAAGTCACGTATTCTTCGACCCGAACAATCCTCTGAATTTCCTACTGGATGCTACGAGGTACTTAACAATGACAACCTGATCGTGGTGAACCATGCTCGACCGTCCATCCACATTGAGAGCTTTTTGACGAAATCAAAAAATTTTAATTGGTTCATGGAAACTTGTTGCATCATAAGCATTTGGTGAGGTTTCGTTTTCAGTTTCTTCAAGAGGAACTAAAAGAAGACAGCTGTGAGAATTAATTATTCTTTATACAGGGCATTTCTCTTGCCCAATGTCAAAACACCGCCGCAAAGTAATTTGGAGGCGTTCATTATATGATGTGTCATTAGTTATTAAGATCATTTCATGAACTCTGTGATTCCTAATAGAGTATTGTTTTGTATTTATTGTTGATAAAAGTATATATTGATATAGTCTCAAAATTGAGAAAGTTTTTCTCGTACAATCGTTAGAAAAATGTATACATCTGTACATATCATAACTTCATTTGGTCATAGAATGTTTCCAAATACATCAATCGATTCATATAGTCAAAATTAACAAATTTAGTACTTATTATGTTGCTATATTCCTAGTATTTAAAAAACATGTACACATAAACCAAAAACTCAAAAATTTTGTAGGATGAAAATTGCTGAATGAAGATAACTATAAACATTCTATCGAATTATATCAACTAAATGCCGAGGCACAATCATTAGGTTTCAACGAATACTTGAACTAGGTAAATCTGAAGAAACACTTTTTGGAGGTAAAAAAATAATTTCCAGAGCCATAGAGAGTTATAGCCCAATATAGGAAAACTGGAATTTTTCTCCCACCCATGAAATTCAAAATTTTCTAAAAGATTCCTTTTTGGTCCGAGGAAATTTTAAATCTTCCAGAAGTGAGAGTCGGAGCTAGGTACATCTATAGAAACACTTTTAGAAAGAAATAACAAAAAAAATTAACTGAAAATATATCTGTTCCAGATGAAGATTCATAACTTTAGTTTGAAATTCATCTGTTTGGTAGAAAATTCAACTATATTGTTGAAATTCTTTTGTTTGCTGAAAATTAATTTTTTCAGCTTGGAATTGAAAATACCTCTTTTTAGTTGAAAATTCAACCACTTGGTTAAAAGTTGAACTCTTTTGTGAGAATTAATTTCCCTGGTTTGAAGTTCATCATTTTAGTTGAAAATTCATCTCTTTGGTTGAAAATGTAAGTGATTCGTTAAACAATTTTTTTTTTGTTATTCATGCATATTTTGATCTGAAAACTGAACTATTTGGTAGAAAATTGATCTTTTTTAGTTCAAAATGGAACTATTTGGTTGGAAATTCAACTACTTGGTTGAGTGTTGAACTCATTTGTTAAAAATTAATTTTTGTGGTGGATAATTTTTCATTTCAGTTGAAAAGTATTCTCTCTGGTTGAAAATTAACCTATTTTGTTGGAAATTTGTTTTTTTATAATAATTAAAAATTCAATTATTTGGTTCAAAAATGATCTATTTCAGTTGAAAATTCGACTATCTGATGAAAATGCGTGTAATGTCAATCAATGTAATGTCAAACTGTTAAAAAAAATATTTTCTGTTAGTCCTAGGAAGTTGTAAATCTTCCAGAAGTGAGTCGGCACTCGGTAAATCTAAGGACACACTTTTAGAAAGAACAAAATTAATTTACAAAGCCATAGAGATTTATAGCCCAATATAGGCAAATTGGAATTTTTCTCCCACTCTGAAATTAAAAATATTCTAAAACATTCCTTGTTTTAGAAATATTATGTTGGTCATAACTAACATACAACTTTCAATAAAAAGTACAAAAGATGCCACTCGACAGATATAAATGAAGTTGTAAACATTATTTTTGGATTCGAAAAAGAGGATCATTTTGAAGATCATAATCAGAATGATATGTAACGGTTTGATATCGCACGGTTTATTATAGATATCCTTACCACTATCCTAATTTCCATTTTTTAGAATCAAAACTTTTTTTGCAGACAATACATTTTTTTTACTAATGTATTTCTTTACACTGGGATTTACTAATTAGTGAATACAATGAATATTTTTAATTTAGATTAAGGTTCACGATTGGGGGTGAATGAAGAGATTTTCTTTAATAATTTTTTTTTAATTTGTAAGAAGTTTAATAGAGGTTTCGAAGTGTCTCGTCGTCCCGAAATTCGGGATGACCAGACCAATATTTTTCATAAGCTTGGCTAGTCGTCCCGAATTTTCGAGAGGACTAGTCCATCCCCCTTTCCAACTCCTCTAATTTTTCGGGACGACTAGACACAGCCTAGATTTTTGTAAAAAAAAATAAGTAACAAGAAACGTGTTCCCGATTCTATTTTCGCAATGTGTATCGTGTCTAGAATCAAGGTCACTGAAAGAAAAGATTGGTTTGGTTAGTAAGGTATTTAACACTTTCGAGATATATTAGTCAGTCCAACTATATCCTATTTTCGTTCTCATTTACTATATATTTTGCATTATTATTTAAATATTTTATATTTTATATATTAGAATCTTTGCAAATTTTATTTTGATTGAAGTTTAATTCAGAACCAGTTTTGGGAAATTGGATTAGGTCTTTAAAAACTTTATAAGACAGATAATGGAAATTCGATATATGTATAAGTAGCATACTTGACTCAAAGTTGCGTTACGTATCCGAAAAGTAGTTAACCTGTCTAATATAGCATATTAGGAAGTAAATCAGATAAGAATGTCAATTTACATGCGACAAAATCAGTTTTTGATTACGTCAGAGCACGTTATGCGAGGTATTCATAAAATTTATCTTAAGATGGTCATTGAACTATTTTAAATAAATAACATTTCACTCTATTTAGGTCTATTCTATAGTTAATCTGTTCTATTTTGTTTCCTTTTATTATATACTATTCTATTGTGTCAATTATTTGTAAAGACAATTTGTATATTATTATATATTTTTTTCCTTTTGTGCAATAGTCTATTGTCCACAATAGACTATTGTACAATAAGGTAAAATATGAAATTTACAGAGTTTTTTTGCGAAATTGGCTGAAATTTTCTCTCAAGTTAACATCTTCAACGTGAACTTTAAAATAATCTCCGTTAAATATTAGAGTAAGAAACTAATAATTTTTTATTTAAATCTGAGGGGTTAACAATTGCTAAATTCAGGTGTACACCTGGTTCTGAATTCTCTAAAATTCTTTTAGATTCTATAGAATTCCATTGAATTCATCTTGATTTCTTTGGAATCATTTTTAATTCTCTTGAAGCTTTTTGAAGTTTATTTAATTCTTTCAAAGCCTTTTGAATTCTTTTGCATTCTTTATATTCTGAAATTTTGGTGTACAACGAAATTTTTAGTGGTTAATCCTTCTTATTTAAATCGCATATTTTGAATGATAAGTAATTACAGACTTCCAGGCCAAAATGCTCTCAAAACAGGGGAAATAGAGTTATTTTTCACGTTACATTAATGTACATATCATTCCAAAAACTTCAAGTTGAAATATATTGCATTTTAAAAAATATTTGACTTTTCAAACAAAAAGATGAATTTTCTACCAGAAGAGATAAATTTTCAACAAAAGAGTTGAGTTTTCCAGCTAAGAAGTCGAATTTTTTAGAAAATATTTGACTTTTAAACACTAAAAAATGAATTTTCAACAAAATATAGTTGAATTTTTTACCAAAAAATTAGTTGTATACTGTAAAGTTGCATCTACAACCAAATAGTTGAACTTTCAAGCAAAAGAGACAAAATAAACATAACTTGAATTTTTAATCAAACAGTTGTGTTTTCAACCTGCAAAAATGGATCCTTAACCAAATTATCGAATTTCAAAACAAAAAAGATTATTCTTCAACAAAAAACAGTTGCATTTTGAACAAAATAGTTAAATATTCAACCAAAAAGATGACTTTTCGAGAAAGTACTTAAATTTTCAACGAACAAATTAAATTTTCAACCAAATAGTCGAATTTTTAAGCAAATAATATAATTTTTTTTTTAAGCGAATATTCAATCCAAGAATTTTCGATAAAAAATGACTTTTTAAAAAAATAGTTGATTTTTTGAAACAAAATGATTGAATTTTCAACTAAATGTTGAAATTTTTAAGCTAAAGAGATGAATTCTGGATCAAAAATATAATAGTAAACTTTTAAATAAAAACGAATTAACTTTCAACCATAAAAGATGAATTTGAAACCAAAAGAGATAACTTTTCTATGAAAATTACGAATTTTTTATCCAAAAAGACAAACGTTCAATGAAGCAGTTGAATTTTCGACAAAAAGAATATATTGTAACAAAAAATTGATTTTTTAACAAAAAAATTAAATTTTCAACCAAATAGTAGAATTTTTAACAAAAAGAGATGAATTCTGGATTAAAAATATAACAGTAGATTTTTGAATTAAAAAGAAGTAACTTTCAACCATAAAAGATGAATTTTCAACCAAAAGAGATGAATTCCGAACAAAAAATATAATAGTAGACTTTTCAAATGAAAAGAATAATTTCCAATAAAATAATGAATTTTTTAACAACATAGTAGAATTTGTAACCAAAAAAGTTGAATTATGAACCCAGAATATAATAATACATACATTGATTAGCAGTTCGAACTCGAAAGTTCATTGCCTCACTACCCGATTCGGGTACTGTTTCTAGGTGGATATTTACTACCAATGTGGGCCCACCACACCCACGACGGGCCAACAGCACGCAGGTATTCCTGAACGGTTACCCATCCAAGTACTAACCGCGCCCAACAATGCGTGGTATCGCCGTTGGTAAGAATATAATAATAGACTTTTAAATGAAAAAATTGATTTTTAACCAAAAAAGACGACTTTTCTAATAAAAGATGAATTTTTTATGAAAAAAACGAATTTTCAACCAAAGTGTCTCGTCGACCCGAAACTCTGGATGAGTAGTCAAAAAATTTTCAAACGATTGGCTAGTCGTTCCGAAATTTCAGGACAACTAGTCCATCCCCTTTTCCAGTTCTGTTAATTTTTTCGGGACGACTAGATCCAGCCATTTTCAACAAAACAACACTCAGAGAAAAAGTTGCCTTGAAACAAAAGCATCGTCCTTTTGCCTGTTTTGATTTGAACGACGTGAATATATTTTTTACACAAACAGAATTATTTCGCTGCAAAATTATGTGAAGTTTGTAGCATAAGGAAAATTTTTGCTGCACAATAATTCCTGTTGAGACACATGAAAATCCTCTCAACCTTCAATTTAAGAGGAAATTCCATTTACTTCGAAAAACATCCTTTTGTCACAAGAGGACATTTGCCTGAGTGAATGTTTGATTTTTCGACCAGAAAGATGACTTTTTAAGAAAATAGTTAAATTTTCAACAAAATAATTAAATTTTTAACCAAAAGAAATATAATAAGAAGAATTAAAAGAAATATAATAATAGCAGATAGTCGACTTCAATAAAAAGAATTACCTTTCAACGAAAAATAGATGAATTTTCCTATTGGATTCTATCAATTCAGCTCTCATTTAGGCGAAAAAAGAGAAAAAGGGGAATTTTCTTGAACACAGGGCTAAAAAGGAATTCCTAAGAAGGGTTAAAGAGGGGAATAAGGGAAAGAGTGTTCAGTCTGTAATTACCGGAGTGCTGATGGGTTGAAAATATGAATGTTATGGCTCTCGATGACAAATGACTTGAAGGACCTACCTGAGAGCAATATTTGTAGTTGCTCTCATGTAGCTTCGTGTTCACCCCTCTTTTGAAAACTAATCGACGATCGCGTGTTTGCGGATCGTATCGGTGTTGATCTTGGAGTGGTATAAAGGGACAGAGAATAGTATAAGAAAAAGGCAAAAGGGGCAAGAGAGGAATAGAGAAAAGAGAGCGAGAGAGAGAGAGAGAGAGAGCTGCTTGCGACACACAGGCGCATGGGATAGGTATGGGTATAGATATAGATAGACATAGGTAAAGGTAGATATATCGCCCCCTGACCCGACGAACTACCGTGAGACCAGCTTAGCTCCGACTCGGAGAGCACGCTCTTTACTCTCTTGCTGTTGGCTGTTGGCAGTGTTAGAGCGGATAGTCTTGGCTCCACTCTTGACTGCCTCTTACCTACTATCTACTTTGTCTATGCAGACTGACTCTCGGCGAGAGCGTGTGCAAGAACTATCCAGCCATAAATAAAGAAATATCCGCGGAGAAGGGAATAAAGGATGTGTCGTGGGTGCAGCGCGGTGCGAGCCAAGTCATATCGGCATCGCAGCTTCATGGAGGCGAAAGTATAACCGCGTGCCGTAAATCTTCCCAACTAACGGACTCTTCTCTTCAGTCTTCGCTCATCCCATAAAAACAGTTCCAAAAATGTTACCTACATTCTACCATTAAATATGAGAGATTTCTTCGATTATTTACCTATAGGTTTTTCTTCACAGACATGGTAAATGTAGGATTATTTTAAAAGTGAAAAGAAAAGTTTCTCATAGAAGATAATTTTCTGACTGTAATTTCTGAAATTTATCATAGAAGTAACGAAAGATTGTCATAAGTTGTCAATTATTAATGTTATAAGGATTTTTATAGACAAATCATCAATTGTTGGTGTTTTCTCATAGTTGGTACACGTGCTGTATATAAGAAGATTTTAAAAGCGAAGAGAAAAGCTTCCCATAGAAGACAATTTTCTGACTGTAACCGTTCAAATTTATCATAGAAGTAACGAAAGATCGTCATAAGTTAGCAATTATTAATGCTATAAGGATTTTTATAAACAAATCATCAATTGTTTTTTTCTCACAGCTGGAATGCGTGCCGTAAGTTTTGCGAACTAACGGAATCTTCAATCTTCGATTATCCCACAAAAACAGTTCCAAAAATATTTTCCACATTGTATTGTTGAATATGAGAAATTTCTTCGATGTCTTACCAATCGGTTTTTATTCATAGACATAATTGTGTGACATGATTGTGTGACATGCTTGCGTGACATGCTATGACATGATGTCATAGCAGACAATTTTCTGACAACAGTTTCAAAACTTAATAATTTAAGTAACAAAAGATTGATATAAGTTATCAATTATTATTGATGTTATAAGCATTTTTATAAAGAAATGATACATTGTTCTGTTTTTCTCATAGTTCAATTATTTTTCTAAAATCATATCTGATTGCAATTATTTTCAAGGTTATTTTTAAACTTGAAGCACTGTCAACAATAATAATTTATATTGGTTATAACAATTCCTATAAAATAGAAAACGTACACGCACGCTATGCGCGCAATAATTTTGTTCTCACACAATTTTTAAATCAAAATATTACATTCATATTATTAGAAAAACTCGTCATAGTATCTATTAAACAATATTCTTTAAAATATTTTGGAAATTCATGAAAACTGATATTTTAACTTCAGAACTAATATATTATATTTTTGTGCAATACATAAACAATCAAACAGATTGATTTCTTCCCAAGAGTACCAATTTCCGACGGAAAAAATGTAAGTTTAATTCGTAAAGTTAAATGGTTCTTGTATAGTTGTTCAAATATTGTAAGTATTCTTTAAAATATATTTTTTTTTATAAAGAATAGCAATTTTAGACGAAACACACTCATATAACTAAAAAAAATTGTTCTTAATTTTAAATCTTATTTTAAATCTATACCGACTTTCGGTGAAAAACACGAGGATAACCTAAAATTGTTCAAAAAATGTGGATCTTCTATGAAATCCAATGATGTTTTATTAAATGTACCGATTTTCGGTATAAAATAGAGAAAAAAGGAAAATTGTGAATTTAATGATTCTGAATAATAATCTGAAAAATCTGAAGATTTTTTAAATTAAAAATACCAATTTTCTACGAAAAAAATATAACATAATGTAACAAAAAATTGTTCAAAATTGTAAATATTGTTTGAAATTTCATGATTTTTGTTTAAAAAAATCAATTTTCTGTGAAAAACTTTAACATAACCCTAAATTGTCCCAATTTTGTAAATCTTCTCTATAATCTACATCGATATTCTTAAATTTCACAATTCCGTTGAAAACCGCTAGCTTAACCTACAGTTGTACAAAAAAATTAAATCTGTATTTGAATAATTTCGAATAATTTTCGCTAAAAATACTGATTTCCCGCGTAAAACGCAAACATAACTTAATTTTATTTAAAGTTGTTATGCATCTTTATTGAAATCGAATAATTTTTTAATAAAAAGTTCAATTTCCGACGAAAAAAAACTAAAACAATCCGAAATTGTGCAGTCTTGTATTTTAAACAAAAATCACTGGATTGGTATGTAACAATTTTTGTTTAAAAATACCACGGAAAATACTAACATTATAAAACATAAAATTGTTCAGAATTGTAAATCTTCTTCGAAATCTAAAAAAATAAAAAATAAATGGTTAAAAACTGGGCATTTTTATGATGACTTTTGATTAAAAATGCTAATTTTCGGTGAAAACTAACACGACCTAACATTTTCAGAAATTTTAAGTCATCTTCCAGCGAAAAGTAGTAACATAAAACATGTATAATATTTTCAATAATTTATTAGATAATTTGAAAGTTATAATATAAATGTTTTTCATTTCGTATTAGGTTTTCTATGATTTCTTTTTTCATAAAGGGGATTATCTGTAGATTTAATTTTCAAATTTAAGATATAAAACAGAATCTAATAATATTATTAGAACCGCTTTGTATCCATGAAGAAAATTCACAAAATTCAATTACCCTATTTGCTGCTTACGTAAATGTCAGAGTTTAAAGTGCTAATTTAGAAATGAACTCTTATATATCGACTGGCGATTATCTCAACATGTGAGGACCAATATTAGTACAGATAATTGAAACTTCGCTTAATATACGGATAACTAAATGAAAATAATTTATGTGTGAGAGATACATTCAACCCATTAGCTCCCGAGCACGGAAAACGTGCCGCCATAATGTTAGAGTAAACGCCACTTTATTTGTGATCCATAAAAACATAAAATTATAGAAATAAATTATTTTTAGAAAAAATTCTTCATAGGTACATAATAAAAGTTGTTCGCGCTACGAATTAGTTCAAGGTGACGCTTCTCAATTTTTCAGTAGTTACCTCTGGCTTTAGTCAGACTAATGCAGCAATCAGGCTAAATACAGTTGATGCGTTTACTTTATCTAGTGGAAAAGAACGTCATGCTTGAAAAATTCTTACCGATTTTGTAATATAAATCCTAGATGGTAAGTGTAGAACAAAATATTAGTAATGTATTTGTAATTATAATATATCAAAGGAAATGTTATTTTTCAAGCTTCTTGCAAAATCCCAATTTCGAAATTCCCTGACTTTTCCCTGACAAAGTTTTCACTTTTTCTGTCCGTTATAATTTTTCTTAGGTATAAAAACAACCCTACATTTAGGAGATCAATAATGTGAAAGCAAAAAAATATTTTTTCCTGAATATAGTCCACAAATTACGTAAGAAATAAGTAAAATACATGAATTTTCAACCAAATAGTTGAGGTTTCAAGTTAAATAGATAAATTTTCAACCAAAAATAAAATAATTCAATTTTCAAATAAAATAGTTAAATTTTCAGCCAAAGTGATGAATTTTCCATAAAAAAATTATTATTTAACAAAAAGTGCAATAGTTGATATTTCCAGCAAAGAATATTTTTATTTTCAATCAAAAACAGTTGAATTAAACCCCAAAAAAACAATTTTCAAACCAAGAATATGATTTTTTAACAAAAAAGTTGAAATTTCAACACAAAAATATAAATTTTCTACAAAAATAATTGAATATTCAACCCAAAAAAGACAAATTTTCAACAAAATTAATAAATTTTGATCTAAAAAAGATAAATTTTTAAACAAAAATGGAATAGTTGCATATTCAGTTTGAAAAAATGAATTTTTGGCCAAAAATAAGAATTTTCAACAAAATAGTTCAATTTTCAACCGAAGAAATGAATTTTTACTAAAATGATGAACCTTTAACCAAAAAAATTATTTTCTAACCAAGCAGTTGAATTTTCAAGCCAACAGGTGAATTTTCTACCAAAAACGATAAATTTTCTACAAAATATATGCATTTTTAACTAAACAAGATACATTTTTAACCAAAAATAGTTCAATTTTCAGTTGGAAAAATAAATTTGCAACAGAAAAAAACGAATTTTCAACAGAATAATTAAAGCTTCGTTCAAAGAAATTAATTTTTAGCTAACTATAGAACAGTTGAAACTTCAGTTAAAAAAATTAATTGTCAACCAGACAAAATGAATTTTCAATGAAGTAGTTAAATTTTTAAACCAAACAGATGAATTTCCAGCGAAGGAGATTCAATTTCTGTAAACTTTAAGTTAAAAAATTAATTTTCAATTAAAAAAAAAATAAACTAAAGAAATTAATTTTCAACCAAGAAGATTAATTTTCTAACAAAACAGGTTAATTTTTAACGAAATACACGAATTTTCAAAAAAATATTTGAATTTTCAAAGAAGTTTTCAACGAAATTGTTAAATTTTTAACCAGATGAATTTTCGACCAAAAAGATTACATTTCTACCAAAAAAGATAAAACAGATGAATTTTCAACCAAATAGATAAATTTCCAACTAAGAAGATTAATTTTTTACCAACAAAATATTAATTTTTAACAAAATTCATGAATTTGTAACCAAATATTTCAATTTGCAACGAAAAATGTAATAGTTTATATGTCAATCAAAAGAAGATTTCAATTTAAAATCAAAAACAGTTGAATTCAACCAAAAAAGACAAGTTTTTAACAAAATAGTTGAATCCTCAACCAAAACAGATTAATTTTCAACCAAAAGAGATGAAAGTTCTACCAAAATAAATGAATTTTCAACTCAAAAAGACGAATTTTCAACCAAAAAGAATGACTTTTTAACAAAATTGATGAATTTTTAACAAAAAAAATCAAGTTAACTTCAACTTCAGTTTATCGAAAATTCCCTGGTTCTGTCAGGTTTTGCCTGAAATTCTCTAATTCTCCGTGACTAGTTGTAAATTCCCTGAATTTCTGGAATTCACTGACCTGTAGCAACCCCGTTTTTTTGTAACGTTTTCTATTATAAGAATCTTGTAATATTCAGTGCTTGACCTGTTACCAGATATCATGCCGTGATTTTTTTAAATTAAATTTTTAGTAAGTTATTTTAAATTTCTGAACAGCTTCAGACTATAGAAAGTATAGAATGTACCATTAATAATCCTAAAGCACAAAATTTGTATAGAATTTCTTTGTCTTTTGATAAAACTAGTTTTTCAAAAAATTTATCAATCAAACGAAATATTTTAACAATAAGAGTGGATCCTGCTATGCGGAACAATAATAATCGAAGCAGTGCTTATGGCTTAAATGAAATACCATATATCGGATATAGTATCCCATATAAAAAACTCAAATATGGAATTTTTTAAATTTGTTTTATGAGGGAAAAATTATAGAGGAAATTTATTTCTGCACTTTTTTTTACTGTACAAAAAGAGAATAAAACTATAAAAACATTTTTTATTTTAATCATTACAGCGTATTTGTTCATTTATTCGCAAAAAATTTAAATGTCTTCACTTATTTCTTCAGTGAGCATTGCTCAAACGATCAAGAATCTCTTTAGGTTTGGAGAACGTTTTTTTTTTAATAATTTATTTTTCAATATTAAAAGAAAACAAAATACTGGATTGAGACATATATATGCAAATAATAAAATTTGGTTACAAAAATAATTTTCTTCAGTTTTAGAATCTATATTATGTATGTATTTAGAAAATCCCAAAGTAAAAAATGTAAATCAACTTTCAAACAAATAGTTACATTTTCAATCAAGGAGATTAATTTGCATCGAAAAAAGACGAATTTCCAACAAAATATTTAATTTTTCAACCAGAAAAGATTTTTCAGTCAAGAAAGAAAAATTTTTTTAACCAAATTGTTGAATTTACTACTAAAAACCATAAATTTTCAATCCAATAATGGAATAGTTAAATTTTCAGTTAAAAAATTAATTTTCAACTTAACAGTAAACTTTTTAATCAATAAAATGAATGTTTAACAAATTAATTCAACTTTCAACCAAGTAGTTGAATTTTGAACCAAAAGAGATGAATTCTGAATGAAAAATTTGATAGTTGAATTTTCTCATTGGGTTCTATTAATCCAGTTCGCATTTAAGCTGAAAAACAAGAAAAAGTGGAAGTTTCTTGAAAACAGGGGAAAAAAAGGAATTCTTTTAAAAAAGGTGAATAGGGGGAAAAGTGTGAAGTATGCATTCAGATGTTATTCCTAATTTGAAGCAGAAGATATTCTATCAATTTAAAATAGGTTGAGTTGTTTTCTTCTTGCCCAAAAGAAGATTCCCACACTATTATTATAATCATTTAGGAAAACGTTTTTTTTGCTCCACACATTGCTTTATATTACAGTAAAGTACATTATCCGAAAAATGGAAATTAGGAGAGGGGGAAGTAGATGACGAAGAAGTTATGGAAGCGATGGTTGAAGTGTGGGGAGGGGAGGTGAAGTAGAGGAATTTAGGGGAAGTAGGGGAGGGAAACTATTTGTGGGGGAGGTTTGAACGACTTATTAACGTCTTAATAGGCTACGAAACCCTTTTTGTAGGTACTTCGACTAATTTTTTTGGAAGAAAATTAAGCTTCTTGGTTAAAAAATCAACCATTTTCTTAAAAATACCGACTAGATTCTACTCTTCAATAGCATTCGAAAGATAAAAGAAATATTTTTCTTCGAATAAGTACAATGACAATGCATAGACCTTCCTTATGTTGGTAATAGCAAGAAATAATAATAATCGGTAAGCTAGTCATCTTTCGCAGTCGATTATTATTTTCTCGCATTCTTTTGCATCTTTTGCATCTTTTGCATCTTTTTCAGGGATAGCACCGTTACTGTCCTTCGACTGGGCGAAGAGCAAGGAAAGATTTGAAGGAGAACGTCTTTTCGAAAGTAGTCGAGTAGTCGATTAGGACTCGCAGAAAAAGGAAGTTTATAGAGATGCTCATGCACAAGAGCACCTGATCAGCCATCGCAAAAAAGGTGTCTGATAATCAAGCTCCACCCACATCCGGATATTCGCATGCGTGCAGAACTTGACATTATTGATCCACCGGTTGCTAAAAAGACCTTGAATTTGCAGCGATCGTGTCACCGTGAAAACAGTTCGGGCATCGAGCTCTCCGCGGTATCCATATTTTTTTAAATCTCGAAATAAAAATATTTTTGGAACCAGGGTTTTTACAGGCCAGGAAATATCAGGGGAAACCTGAGAGATTCAGGGACTTTTCGGTAAGCTGAAGTTGAAGTTTATAAAATTCTGTATGACTGTTGTCCAGACTTCACACACTTTCCCCTATTATCCTCTTTTTTGAAGAATTTCTTTTTATTTCTTGTTCTCAAGATGCATCCACTTTTACTCGTTTTTATCGCTTGAATACAAACTAAATCAATAGAATCCAATAAGAAAATCAAACTATTTTTGGTTAGAAGTTCATTCTTTTTAATTGAAGAGTTTACTATATTATATTTTCGTTGAAAATTCATATTTTATGGTTGAAAATTCAATTACTTGGCTGGTAGTTGAAATACTTTGTTAAAAATTAATTTTGTTCAACTATTTGGTTAAAAATACAATTTTGTAGGTTGATAGTTCCACTATTTGGTTAAAATGTCAACTATTCTGTAAAATTTTAATTATTTTGTTAAAGAGGCATTTTTTTTTGTCGAAAATTTAACTGTTTTGTTGAGCATTAGTCTTTTTAGGAAGAAAATTGGTCCTTTTGGATTAAAATTCTGAATAATTCGTCTTTTTGGCTACAAAATTGAACTATTCGGTTGACAATGCAACTGCTTTTGGATAAAATTTGGTTGAGAATTTATCCTTCTAAGTTGAAAATCCAACGTTTCGGTTAAAAATTTAATTATTTTTTCGAGAATTTTATTGGTTGAATATTTAACTATTTTGTTGAAAATTCGTGCTTTCTTTCTTGGTTGAAAGTACATGTACTTCGTTGAAGATTCGTCTTTTTTGGTAGAAAATGTAATTTCGTGATTGGAAATTCAACTACTTGGTTAAAAGTTGAACTACTTTGTTGAAAATAAAATTTTAATTTAATTTATCTTTGTAGGTTGACATTTCAACTCTTTGGTTAAAAATTGAACTATTTTGTTAAAAATTCGTCTCTTTTTCTGGAAAGTTCAACTATTTGATTGTAAATGCAAATGATGGATCTAAAATTATTATTTTTTGTTGTTGAAAATGCAACTGTTAGGTTGAAAAATCGTCTTTGTTGGTTGAAATTGAACTTTTTAATTGAAAATTCATGTTTTCGGTTTTAAAAGTCAATTTTTTTCTAAAACATTCGTCTTTTTATCTTGAAAACTCAACTCTGCCATTGAAAGTTAATCTCTCTTGTTATAAAATTGATATTTTTTGGTTGAAAATTCGAATATTTCAAATATTTCGACTTGAAATCTTAAGCGTTTCATATCGAATTCGACATGGTACATAAACATTAATTTAATTTAAAAAAATGTATTCCTGTTCTTATTATTCATTTATACTAGGCTGTGAAGACTGCTGTTGTCATTGAAAGTATTTAATATAAATTTAGGAACAAACCTGAAAGATAAATATATGGCGGTCAGGGAAAATTCAGGGAATTTTAAATTGGGATTTGTAGCAATCCTGTCGAAAGAAGGGAAATCAAGATCTAGAAATTTCCGAATTTTGTACTCACAACCTTGGTTCAACAGGTTGTATAATTTATGATAATTAAATAGCTGTATTATAGATCTATAAACAACCTTCCAGTAAATATATATTTAGATACTTAATCGCCAGATATTGTGATTTCTGAACAAAATGGTAATTTAAGAAATAAATAATGAATTTGGTAGTGAAGAACGAGGCGTTTCAAAATTTATTAATGTTCCTTTCCATAAGTCTGGGATTAAGGCTACATATAATGAATTCTGAACGCATCTTTTAAGATGTTATGCAAGTGACCGTTTGTCTTGCTTGTGATCCAACCGGTCTTAATTGCAATCGACCCACGTATACGAAACCAATTCGTAAAATATAAAGTATTAACCTAGAATTGTTTCAGAAGAAAGACACAGAAAGTACTTCTTTCAATCCAAAAATCCATGCAAACGATCACACGTGCGGGAGGCTAATAGGCTCAATATAGCAGCTCGTGAAGCAAGAGAAATGGGATCAAAAAATGCCCTCTGAATATGGTTAATGAAACTATGCTTAAAAAACATATCGCATTAATTTGCGGATGAAATGAACATCTGTTGTATTGAATTTCAATTATTATTAATTATTTATTATTGATTATTGTTTGATTATTAATTATTATTATGAATGAATATTAATTTTTGTTAGCCTGAACACCCCAGGGTGCCTTCATAAATATCAACACCTCCTCCCCTTTAAAGTTAAAATTTTGTCTTCGATTTAATTTAATGAACACCTAAAGTAAAACACAGAAAATAAAAACATCATATTTTAACAGACTTCACAGCCCAAGATGCTCGTAAAACAGGGGAAATAGGGCGATTTTTCAAAAAAAATTTGGGAATAATAGAAGACTAAGTTCTTTTAAATCAAATTCATGTATAAGTACAATACCGAATTCAATATGAAATGCTTACGATTTTAAATTCGCAGTATATTGCATTTTCATCTAAGTATAATATAATTTTCAAGCAAAAGAAACATTTTTTTAACTAAATAGTGGATTTTTCAAGACAAAGAGAAGAATTGTTTAGAAGACAGTTGAATTTTCAACCAAGAACTTTTCTACCAAAAAAGATGAATTTTCAATCCAAAAAAGATGAATTTTCAATCAAATAGTTTAATTGAAAAAAAGTAATGAATTTTTAACCAATCAGTTAAATTTTCGGCCTGCAAAGTTGAATTTTCATCCAAATTATGAAACTTGTGAACAAAAGATATCAAAATTCAACCAATAGTTGCATTTTCCACCAAATAGTTGAATTTTCAAGCCAAAAATACGACTTTTATATCCAAAAAGACCAATATTCAACAAAACAGGTAAATTTTCAACAAAATAGTTGATTTTTAAACCACAAAAGATTTATCAATCCAGAACGAAAAAAAATGTCAACCAAAATGTTCAATTTATACTGAAAACTATCAACTATTAACCAATAATGGAATAGTTAAATTTTCAGTTAAAAAATTAATTTTCAACAAAATAGGTAAATAACTAACAACAAAAATGAATTTTTAACAAAGAAGTTCAACTTTTAACCAAGTAGTTGAATCTTCAATCAATCCTTAACGAAAAATATAATATTTGATATTTTAACCAAGAAAAGACTTTAATTTTAAATCAAAAACATTTGCATTCAACCAAAAAACACGACCTTTTAACAAAATAGTTGAAACCTCAGGCAAAGCAGATTCATTTTTAACGAAACAGTTGCATTTTTTACCAGAAAATATCCAATTTCTACCGAAATAAATTAATTTTTAACCAAAAAGGCCAATTTTTCACAAAACAGTTGAATTTTATACCAAATTAAAAATTTTGAATTTTAAAGCTAGAAAGACAAATTTTCTACAAAACAGTTGTATATTCAATGCGAATATATGAATTTCATATATTAAAAAGTTAATTTTCAACTAAATAGTTGAATTTTAAACTAAAACCAATCAAGTTTCAACTAAAAATGGAACAGTTACATTTCCAGTTGAAATCAATGATTTTCAACAAACAAAAACAAAACAAATTTCTAACAAAACTGTTAAATTTCCAACCATAGAGATGTTTATATAATTAATAAAAGAAATTTGTAACAGAGTAGCTCAACTAATTAGTTCAAGTTTCAATGAAGTACATTAATTTTCTACCAAAAAAGACAAATTTTTAACAAAATACGTCAATTTTCAAGCAAACTGTTGAATTTTCAACTAAAATAATCGATTTTCTGCCAATAAGAAAATAAATAACCTTCATGGTAAAATAAATTAATTTGTAACAAAAAAAAAGTTTTTTCAACAGAATAGTTAAATTATCAAGTAAAAGAGATGAATCTTCAACTTAAAAAATAAATTTTTAACAAAGTAGTTCAACTTTTAACCGAGCAGTTAAATTTTCAATCAAGATGATTAAGTTTAATAAAAAAAACGAATTTTCAAGAAAATAGTTGATTTATCAATCAAAAAAGATTTTTCAGACAAGAAAGAAAAAAAATTTCGATCAAATTATAGAATTTTTTCCTAAAAACTATCAATTTTCAACTAATAATGGAATAGTTAAGTTTTTAGATAAAAAAGTTAATTTTCAACAAAAAGAAAAGAATTTTCAACAAAATAATTAAATTTTCAACTAAAGAGATTGATCTTCAAATAAGAAAATGAATTTTAAACAAAGTAGTTCAACTTTCAAACAAATAGTTACATTTTCAATCAAGGAGATTAATTTTCATAAAAAAAGACGAATTTTCAACAAAATAGTTGATTTTTTAGCAAAAAAAAAAGAATTCTGAATGACAAATTTGATAGTTGAATTTTCTCATTGGGTTCTATTAATCCTGTTCGCATTTAAGCTAAAAAAAAAGAAAAAGGGGAAGTTTCTTGAAAACAGGGGGAAAAAAGGAATTCTTTTAAAAAAGGCGAATAGGGGGAAAAGTGTGAAGTCTGCATTCAGATGATTTACTTGTAAAATGGAATCATTAATTTTCATTTTTTGAAGAATTTAAAAAAATTGTTATTCACATTTACACTTTCCATGTTTGATGTCACATTTTGCGTTAACCCCTTCCCCCTACGTCTTAAAACCTGTTAACCCCCCTAGTAACCTTTGCTGCGAAAATGTAAAAGATGTAAATATTGCATTTTATTGCATGAATGATTTTCAATTACTAATTTAAAAAAATGCAAGAAAGAAGCCTTTTGCAGGAACAATGTTCCTCTAGTTAGAGGCATAATTTCTTGAAGTTACGGTGTAGAGAAACACGTGTAATATTTTTATTTAGGTGTAAGAGCGTCCTCCATTCATTTATCAGATGGCATCTCTCATTTTACCGGTTTACGATGGTGTGCGCTATTTACCGGTCTCTCGTCCTCTCACTCTCACTGGTACTTATCTCTCTTATTTCTTCGTCTCCTGCACGACTCTCACTCTCTATGGGGATTCTCGCACGAACGACAACAGTAAACTCGTTAGGAAAGGAAAAAGGTCCAGACCCGTTAAAGATGACGAAAAAAAGGAAGATGAAAAAGAGAGAGTGGTTCAAGCACGAATTAGAGCCCAGGTAATAATGTATGACAAATGAGGGAAAAAACCAGTCTTATCTTCTTTTCTAGACGATAATCGACCGAAGTAGTTTTCTATTTAAAGTTATAATTAAAATCATCAATATTTTTCATTTAACTTGCGTGGAGTTCAAAATTATAATTTGTGGAAAGTTATTATTCATAACTTGTTAAAAAGACCTGATTGAGTTTAATTTAATACTAGAAAAAGTCAATTTAATATTATAATTAATTAAAGAGCTTTCATAATGAGCGAAGGAGTCAAGTTGAGGATGTACACTATGTACAATCAATCTAAAAGTGGCCTGTCTTTAAAATGATTTACAAAATTGACCAAAACAGATCTATTATTAGTTTCTGAAAATCTTGACGGAAGTTTTTAAGCATACTTTAGAAAAAAATATTTTATGTATTATTTAACAGTAGTTATTTCGAGTTTAAGTGTTTGCTTTCTCTTTAGGGAAAAGTTACAATTCTATTTGAGTGGGTTTTATTGAAAAAATTAATTTAGAAATCATACAGTTATTATTGTCATAAACAATGAAAGTTTAAATTTTGATAAACACCATTCAAATAGAATTGTAGAGAATTCTTCCAAGAATAAAATGAGGCCTTGATCATCAGCATTAAATAAGAATTGTAACTTTTCCCTAAAGAAAAAGAAAAAACTAAAACTCTAAATAACTACTGTTGAATAAACAATTTTAACCTGAATGATTTTTTTCTAAGGCATGCTTAAAAGCTTCCATCAAGATTTGCAGAAATTAATAATAGATCCATTTTTGTCGATTTTATAAATCATTTTAAAGATTGGCGACTTTTGAGATTTATTGTACGTATAGTGCACATCCTTGAATTATGACCCTGTTGATTAAAAATTATTTCTACAAAATGGTTTACGAACATTTTTTAATGGAATTTTTTGAGACCAGGAAACTGAAGTAGTTTTGTGCAAAGTTTCAACATTTTAGTTGTTTTTGTTTAGAAATGAGAAACTAAAATATATCTCTTTCCACTCGGTAACACGTGCGGAAAAAATCGAATTTTAGTTTTTTTAAACCAATTTATAGGTTTTTTTATTTGTTCTTTCATAATGAAAATATTATTCCTACATCTGAAAAATTCAAATTGTTGCTGTGTTGGACCGCCTTTTCAATCGCTCCTCCTGTAAAATGAAGCTACCGCGTGTTAGGTCCCTTTCTTCGCGGACGATCACAACATATTAAGGTAGTTGTGACAAAAATCAGGTCTTTGAAAAAAATCGTTTTTCTAAGATTTTAAGAATCAAAATAATATTACTGATGTCATTTCAAATAAAACTCGGCCGTGGCTACATATACCGAAATTTCGGTGCGTTCAGGCAGATTTTGTCGGTTCGAATAGCGGGACCTGGAAAAGGGACTATTTGTACCGAAATTTCAGTACAAGTAGCCGAATTTTTTCGGTACACGTAGACACTGCCATTCAATTGCAAAAAACACTGTTAAAATAAATATTTTTGGTAAGTTTTCAAATTTTGTCATTTAAAATAAGTTTTTTGGACTAGTCCCAAAAATTCGGGACGACTATAGCTAAGCTCACTATGGCAGCAAAAAAAATGAGAACCTATTTGATCCATAATTACACGGCTTGATTCATGATTACCCCGGTTGACGGTAAATTTTATTTCAAATTTTTTACGGGCATACTATGTTAATAATAATAATTGGATTATTTATTCAATTTCTCGAGCAAAATATTCAGATCTCATCAACCTTTAACTATGGACGTGATTTCATTTTTGCACTAACATGGACCTGAGGTCTTACAGACCGCTGTACATATTTATATCTAATTAAATGAGTAAAGAAGTTTTTGTTATCTAAAGTTTACAAAAATATAAAGGAACATCGAAAGAAATGAGAAATTAATAAATTTTAACAACTTTTATTATTAATAATCTTTTTAACCAGTGGGGGGAGGGACCCACATATCAGGAGCATGGTGCGGTCTGGGAGACCGCACGTCCATACGTCCATACCAATTTGTCACTTTTTGCTCAAATGAAGGATACTTGGGACGTACAATTTTTCTGGGATGGTCGCGTTCCGCATTCTGGGGCACCCGCATCACACTCAAGTTTGCTTCTGTGTGACATTTTGCGTTTTGAATATCTTGGAACAAATTGAAAAATAAACAACAAATAGTGACCCTACCGTGACGTGCGGTCTTACAGACCGCCTGGGAGCTTTCGATTGATATTATTTACGAATTACACGCATAACCACAAGTTGTCCACCTACTTTGGCGAAAGCACAACTGAAACCAAAGCTACTAATAAGGGCAGCCTTGAGGAAGGTCAGGGGGGACCACATATCAGAACTATGGTGCGGTCTGTGAGACCGCACGTCCATACTTAAGGATTAAAGATTCCTTTGAAAGCTGCGAACTCATTTGCTAGGAGCAGAGTCTATCTTGAAAAATCGTAATTTGAAACTTTCTTTAAAATTTCTTAATTTATTAGAAAAATACATAGCGCAGAAATTGACAAAAAAAGTTATGAAACGTTGAAGATTTTCGGCAGTTTCGCCATTCAATAATCAATTCAGCAGGCTGTTGCAAAATTGTATGCATTTTGAAAAATTGTTAAACTTTTTTAATATTCAAAAACTTCTAATAAAATAATGTATTAACCAGGAACAAAATTTTCCATTCAATTATCTTGTGAATTAACATTTAAGAAAATGGACTTTAACTCTATCCCCCTAAATGAGAATGCCTAATTACCTCTAATTATAAGAATGAAATCGTACTTGGCGTTGAAAGGCAAGCGCGATGTCGAGCCTAAACATCGGATATGAATCGGAATTTGAGTTTTTGTTCTCTAAGCTATGGTGAAATTTTGTAGAGCGGTTGTCACGACCTTTGGTCGTGCGGTAGTTCCATAATGCTCTTTGAGATCGCGAAATGGAGTTTATCGGAAGAAGAAGGGAAACTATCATGCAGTTAAGCCGAGAAGAGACTGGTCCCAATTAGCCGCAAAAGAGGAGCCTCCATACGAGTGGCTTGACTTCTCGAGGGAAAGGATCCTACCTTATGTATGTAACTACCTTACCAGTCCTACCTACCGGGGTCATCGGTCTTCGCGACGCGCCTCTAACTACTTCTAACTAACTATCAATAGTCGCAGCTACAGATATCTAAATAGCAAATGAATCTCTCTCGTAGAAATGTTTATATGAATTAAGACGCCATAAACATTAATAATCCACTATTTATTCCTCTCGATCCTCATATCTATCAGAAAATGGCTGTGATATATTTTTAGGTCTTGTGGTCGAGTTGAGCACAACATGTTTTCATCGCTGATTACAAATTTATTTATCACTTATTAATTTAATTGAAATTCAATTTCAATTTGCATATATTGTGATTCTTTATTAAGAAAATTACGAAATATCACGACTAGTTATCAATATATATTTGATCCAACAAAAGGCTATGTTTCTGAAATAACACCCCTACAAATTGTTCTTATTAGTGCGACAATGACGCTTTATTTCTGGGAAATTAAATAGGGTAATTTTACACGAAAGTAGGGGAATATTAGGGGAATCAATTATTTTAATAGTTATTTGTGATACTATTTTTTATCACACCAATCGATCATAAGTGCAAATAGGTTGCAGAGAGTCCTAATCTAAAAACCCGAGAGGAAAGACAATCTAATCCAATCCAATTCAATGCAATTCAATTAAATTCCCGAGACAAAGGACAAGTCACACACTATTTTTTATTACACCAGTTAGCGCAAGTGCAGTACGTCAATACATGCCAAAATTGTGGTACTGCACTTATCGTACCATAAAGTGCAGATATAAATGTCCGTCAGCCAATCCGATCACAGTGTCAGTTACTTTATAGTACGCTGTACCCTAAGTAAAAATTTTACGGCCAAGGCTGCGAAGTTCTATTTTAGATATCGTTCACAGTACCTAACATCGCACTTCTGATGGCGGTGTGATAAAAATAAAATTAATGTATATCTACCATATTGAATTCAATATGGAACGCTTAAGATTTCAAGTCGAAATATATTGCATGTTTAACAAAATAGTTAAATTTTCATTCAAAAAAAGTAATTTCCCACCAAATAGTTGCATTTACAAGCAAGTAGTTTAATCTTCAACCCAAAAAGACTCATTTTTTAGAAGAAAGTTGAATTTTCAACCAAGAACTTTTCTACAAAAAAAAGATAAATTTTTACTAAAACAGTTGAATTTTCAACTAAATAGTTCAATTTCAAATGAAAAAATGAATTATCAACCAAACAGTTGTATTTAAAATCAAATAGTGGAACTTCTGAGTAAAAGATACGAATTTTCAACTCAAGAGTTGAAGTTTTGACATACAATTGTGAACTTTAACAAAAGAGTTGAATGTATATAACTTAAAAAAATTAACTTTCAAACAAATAGTTTAATTAAAAAAAGAGACATTTTCAACCAACAATGAAAGTGTCAAATTCTCAGTTTCAAAGATTAATTATCAACGAAAAATGTAATAGTTGCTATTTCAACACAATGTCAACTTTAAATAAAAAATAGTTGAATTTTCAACAAGAATTGAATCTTCAAGAAAGAAGGATTTTTCAGTCAAGAGAGAAAACAAATTGAAAACAAATTATTCAGCTATTAATTTCTAAATAAAAATGGAATCGTGGAAATGACAGTTGAGAAAATTAATTTTCAACAAAAAAGAGGGAATTTTGAACAAAACAGTTAAATATTTAACCAATAAAATGAATTTTATACAAAGTAGTTCAAATTTTAAACAAGTAGTTGAATTTTCAACCAACAGAGTTCAATTTTCAACAAAATAGTTGAATTTTCAAGAAAATAAATAAATTTTTGATTAAATAGTAGTATAACGAAGAATAGTCGGATTAGTTCGCATTTAAGTGGAAAAATGAGGAAAAGGGGAAACGGGAAAGAAAGACGTATTCTTTATAAAAGGGAAAAGGGAATTGGGAAACGAGTGTGAAGTTTGAAACAATCACTGCAACATGTTATTTTACTTTGTGATAATCTATTCATTTTGGTGGAATTCTGATTTTTGGCTGAATTTCAAAAATATATACATATATGTATATTTAGCGGTCCCGAAGTAAACTTTTGTGAATAAAATCGTTATTTTATTTAATTAACCGTACTGATGGATTATTTTACTTTTGGCATATCACTCAGACTTTTGGCAAGTATCTGTCTGAGTACTGTATTTGACTAATTGTAAGAAAATTCATTTTATGTATGCCAATGTAAATGAATTCAAAACAGCTGTTACTGGATGTCGCTGAATATTTTTTTTAATACTGAAAAAAATATGAATGATATATTTTACTAAAAAGAAATTGTATACGAACGTCTGAATAAATTAATAGCGCTTGATAATAATTAAATTTAACTAAAATAATCATTTTGTTTAAAAAATCGAATCGGGGAGGGGGGCAACATAATATCTATTTTTAATTTTGCCTTTTTGGAACGACTTGAGAAAACCAAATCTTCCACAAAGTTACGATAAATTTGAAAAAAAGTTCAAAATTGCCAAAGGGTAGAACCTCTCTGATTTAAAATGGATTTGATATTCTAAATATTTTCTGAATTCTGTTTAAATATAACAAAATTTGTTGAAATTTTCTGAAATATACAGGTACTTTTTACAATTTTTAACAAAATTTAAAATCAGGCTTCCTAAACTTAAACTTTTTCTCAGAAAATGAGCTTTTTTCTTGGAAAATCTATTAAAGCTTTGATTACCAAATGCTGAATTTTGAGAATGAACGGTATTTGACAAGAGCAGTAGCTGAAATGTTAATAATAATGTCAACAAACTTGAAGAAATCTCTTTTAAATTGACAGTATTAAGAGATCTTGGGTGTTTATTCGAGGGCTCTTCAAAGTTATTCTCTCTTCCTGTATCACCTATTGAATAATGGCTCACTAAGGCTCTCCAACCCACTAGGACTAGAGGCTTATGTATAAACATTGTATGTTTTTCTTTAAACACATGAATACTTTATTACTCTCCACAGTAGCGTAACCGTCCCCTTTACTATTCAAAAATGAATTCTCTAACAAAGCACAATTTTCTACCAAAAGTAAAAATTCAATTTGAATCTTTTTCATAGTGATTCCTCTTACATAAAGTGTAAAGAATCGCTTAATTACCCAAGCCTGATTAAATTCGTAGATATATCCCTTACGCTACACCATTGGATTCACGAATCTATTCATTATTTTTAACGTCGGTGGTAAAATTTTAAGTGTCTGTAACTTTATGACGAAGTTCCTAGTTTGAGTAACTATAAACGGCGAGAAACTGATCATTAAATGATATGCATGGCATCATACATACTTGCATTCCCCACCTTACATAAGAACAATAATCATTCGGGATTCAAATACTGTTTTTAGACTCTGCAAAATTTTTCTTAAAAGTCGATTCAACTTTATTGTTGTGTATTTTTTATTTCACGATTCCAGAAAAATGCAGAATTTGAACTCCGTCCTCGTTTTTCTTTATAAGTTGAAACTTCAACTGTTTGGTTGAAAATTGTTGTATTCATTTGAAAATTTGTCTTTTTGAGTAGAAAATTGATCTTCGCTGTTAAAAAAATCATCATTTTGTTTGAAAATGTATATATTTTGTACAAAATTCGTCGTCGTATACGGAAAAATCGGCTATTTGGTTCCAAATTCAACAATTTTGTCAAATATTCATTTGTTTGGGTAAAAAATCATTTTTTTGGTCGAAAATTCAAGTGTTTTTTTGTAACATTTGTATAAAAATTCAACTATCTTCTAAAAAATTGGCCTCCTTGGATTGAAAATTCAACCCTTCGGTTGAAAATGCAACTGTTTCTGGTGGAATTTTAATCTTCTTTGTTAGAAAATCCGACCATTCGGTTGAAAATTCAGCTATTTGATTAAAAATTCCACAATTTTATTACAAATTTATTAATGTTAAAAATTCAACTATTTTGTTCCATTCAGATTTTTTGGTCAAAAATTCAACTGTTTTTATGAACATTCGTCTTTTTGGATAGAAAGTTCATATTTTTTGATAGAAAAGTCATCTCTCTTGGTTGAAAATTTATCTTTTTTTGTTAAAAATCAACTTTTTTGTCTGACATTAAATTTTCCTGGTTGAAAATTCAACTGTCTTCTAAAAAATTCGTCTTTTTGGCTTGAAAATTTAATTATTTGTTTAAAGGTTCAACTTTTTTTTTTAATTTGTCTCTTTTGCTTTAAATTTCAAATATTTGATGGAAAATGCAACGTTTTGATAAAAATTAATTCTTTTTTTGAAAACTTAACTTTTTGGTTGAAAATTTACCTTTCTTGATTGAAAATTAACTTTTTTCTTGAAAAATCATCTTCTTGGATTTAAAAGTCAACTGTTTCCCAATAAATTTGACTTTTTGACTTGAAAAACTTAAGTCTTTTATTGAAAATTTGTCTTTTTGGGTTGAAAATTCATCTCTTTCGGTAGAAAATCTTTCTTCGTTGAAAATTCAATATATTTCGACTAGAAATCTTAGGGATTTAAAGCGTTTTGGTATTTAAACTTTAATGGTTATAGGAAACATGAAAAATTTGTGAGGGAAGAGTGAGGGAATTTTGAAAATGAAATTCTCGGACCACCCTGAACCACGTGGTAAAGTTGATCGATAAAAGGATGAATGGATTCTCTAATAATAGTACTAGGAGAAATTATATTGCGGTGATCCTGCGATTTTAAAAAATAGTGGGCGCTGCGATATGTGAGAAGATTGTTGGCTGGTGGGTGGAACTCTTAGTCGGTTGGTACGGTAGACATAATCTTACAAGTATCCTAATCCTTCCTCGCTTTCTACATAGCCCCAGGGCACAGCCTTCTCCTGCCAAGATTCGATTCGGTCATTTCCATCTTCGGAACCTGCATACTCGCAGATTACTTGAAATGCAAGAACGAAAATGTAATTCCTCTTTGGGGCCGTCCATAAACTGCGTTACCAATTTTACGGGGGGGGGGGGGGGGCAAAAAACACACTTTCTAAAAAAGGGGGGGGGCAGGAGAAGTAACTTTAAAATATTAAGTAACGTTCACTACGTTTCCTAATGATCAATTTTAACAGAGTTTGCGAAAGATGACCCTGCAAAGGTAAAGTTCAATAATAACTTGATAAGTTTGAAAATCACTTTCATATTTCAGACTTCACACTCTATCCCCTCTTTTGAAGAATTTTCCCCTGTTTTCAAGAGACTTCCCCTTTTTCTAGTATTTTCGCTTAAATGCGAACTGAATTAATAGAACCCAATAAGAAAACCCAACTATTTTTTGTTGAAACTTCATTCTTTTTTATTGAAAAGTTTGAAATTATATTTTTGGTTCAGAAATCATCTCGTTTGGATAAAAAATATACTATTTGTTTGAAAATTCGTCTTTTTTATAGAAAATTATACTATTTTGATTCAGGATTCAACTATATTGTTGATGTTCGTATTTTTTGATAGAATTCAACTTTTTGTATTCCAAATTTAAATCTTTTTTGGTTGAAGATTTATCATTTCAGTTGAAGATTCAACTATTTGGTTGTAAATGAACTTTTTTGTTAAAAATTCATATTTTTGGGTGGAAGATTTATCTCTGTTGTAGAAAATCCGTCTTCCTCAATTGAAAATTAACAATCTGGTAACAAATTAAACCACTTGGTTGAAAATTACCTTTATTTTTCAAAATTCTTTTTTTTGTGGTTAAAAATTAATTGTTTTATCTGAAAATTTAACAAATTTATTTTTGATAGAAAATTAATCTTTTTCAGTTGAAAATTCAACTACTTGTTTAAAAATTAATGTTTTTTGTTGAAAATTCGTCTTTTTTGGTAGAAAATAATTCTTCTTGGTCAAAAAATAATCTTTTTGGTAAAAAATTACACTATTTTGTTAAATGTTGAACTCTTGTTGAATATTCCTTTCTTGGGTTGAAAATTTAACTATTCGGTTGAAAATTCGTTTTTTACTAAAAATGTAACTATTCAATTTTTGGTTGAAAATTTATGTTCTTAATTTAAAATTGGCCTTTTCTATTTGAAAATTTGTCTACTTTGATACAAAATCATACTGTTTTGGTTGTGAATTCAACTATTTTGTAGATCTTCGTATTTTTTGGTTGAATTCAACTTTTTTTAATACAAATTAAAATCTTTTTTAGTTAAAGATTATCATTTTAGCTGAAGATTCAACTATTTGGTTGTAAATCAACTTTTTTCTCGAAAATTCAGATTTTCGGGTTGAAGATTCATCAGTGTTGAGAAAGTCCGCCTTCTGGATTTGAAAATTCAACAATTTGGTAGAAAATTAAACTATTTGGTTGAAAGTTTATGTATTTTCTGGAAAATTCGTCTTTTGGGGTAGAAAATTATTCTTCGTTGTTAAAAAATGCATCTATTTGGTTGAGAATTAAACTATTTTGTTAAAAATTGGTTTTTTTATTGTTGAATTCAACTGATTGAAAATTCTTTTTTTTTTAAATAATTTTTTTAACTAAAAAGGACCCCGCACAAAATACATGAGAAAGTGACTTTCGGTGGGTTTTACTGACTATCACAACTTTTATGTTGAAAATTCAACTGTCCTCGAAAAAAATCGTCTTTTTGGCTGGAAAATTTAAATATTTGGTTTAAAAGCTCAACCATTTGGTAAAAATTCCTGTCTTTTGGGTTGAAAATTCATCTCTTTTAGTAGAAAATGAATCTTTTTTGGTTGAAAAATCAACTATTTTGTTAAATTTATGATATATTTCCATTTGAAAGCTTAGCCAAATATAGCCCCAAATTGTAACGTAGTTTATGGACGGCCCCTTTCGAAAAAACGTCATTGGACTTTTTTTTACTTCTCACTGTAAATTTGGACCGGTTGGCTCTTATACGGATTGAAAGTATCCGAACTTTTTTCTCGACACGTCGATTCCGTGATACTTTCGGTAACCTCACACGAAATTATTGATGGTTTCAGCTCAACCCACTTATTAACAAACCATCATATAAATAAATATGCACAGTTTTAGTGCAAAAATAGATTGCTAGGTCTAGACGGTAATTCATGAAATAATCATTTCATCGACTTGGGAACAGGATCTTAATATTGCAGATCATATCAACACTCATTTAATTGAATCTTTGAGTAAATTAATCAATTGAGTAAATTAATTAAATTAAAATTAGTTATTTTTTCTGAAAGCTTGAAAATTCTGGACCCAACTTTCTTCTAAACTTGCTATCAAAATACAGCAAATGCTAGTTGATCAATTTGATCCCCAAATTGGATCAAAATGATATGCAGCGCTTTTACCATTTTATTCCATTTTTGGTCAAAAATGTATATGCTTTGATTAAAAATTGGTAATTTTAAGTAGAAAATTAATCTTCTTGTTTAAAAGTTCATCTATTTGGCTGAAAATGCATTTTTTTCAAACTGAAGATTAAACTATTGCATTTTTTGTTAAAATTAATCTTTTTGCTTGAAAATTCAACTACTTTGTTGAAAGTTGAACTCTTTTGTTAGAAGTTCATTTTGTTGTTGAAGATTCATCATTTTAGTTAAAATTTCATTGGATTGGTTCAAAATGAAACTATTTTTGGTTGTAAAGTTCATTTCTGGATTGAAAAGTCTACTATTACACTCTCATTAATTTATGAAAAAGAAGTATTGGTAAGTATTTGATCTAATACTTGCTCATAAGGGCTGAATTGAGAATTCATTTTTTTTGTTACAAATTTTGTTATTTAGTGGAAAATCTAAGTTTTTCGTTGAAAATACATATTTGCGGGTTGAGCATTGAACTATTTTATGGAAAATTCGTATTTTTTGTGAACTCAACTGTTTTTTGTTTAAAATTAAAATCTTTTTTGTGCTTTGTTGGTGAAAGATTCATCATTTCAGGTTGAAAATTAATTTTTTGAACTGAAAATTTAACTATTACATTTTGGTAAAAAATGGATTTTTTTGTTGAAAATTCAAGTATTTAGTTGAAATTTAGCCTTTTTTGGTAGAAAATTATTCTTTTTAGTTAAAAATTAATCTTTTTGGTTAAAAATTCAACTACTTGATTTGAAGTTGAACTCCTTTGTCAGAACTACTTTTTTTTCGGTTGATGATTCATCATTTTAGTTGAAAATTCATCTCGTTGTTTGAAAATTTCACTATTTTGTTGAGAACTCATTCTTTCTTTGTTGAAAATTAATTTTTTAAACCAAAAACTTAACCATTTTAGTTGAAGATTCTTCATGTTAGTGGAAACTTCATCTCTTTGGTTGAAAATTTAACTATGTTGTTAGAAATTCGTTATGTTTTAGCAAAAAATTAATTTTTTTAACTACAAATTTAATCATTCAATCTTGGTTTAAAAATTGCTCCTTTTCAGCCGAAAATTCAAATACTTGTTAGAAATTCATGTATTTTTTTGAAAATACAACGTTTCCTAAAATGAAACATTTTCTGTTGGTCCGAGAAAATTCAAAATTTTCGGAAAAATTCCTCGTTTTAGAAATATTATGTCGAACTAATATACAACTTTAAATAAAAAGTATAACAACTGCCAGTTGACTGATATGAATGCAGTTGTTTAAAAATTAATTTTGGATTCGCAAAAGTGGATCATTTTAACCTGAAGTTGATAATAATCAGAATGATACGCAACGGCTCGATATTCTGAGGTTTGCTGTGAAAGTATAAAATACAGGTAATTAGCAACATGACTAAAATTGAATCAGAACTGCTAAATTAAACACAAGCAAGTTCTCAATTTGAAATGGTTGATAAGATAATTTCTTACACCTTATGTGGCTTAACCGGTTGAGCGAATGAATGCGTTGACTAACCGCGAGTTAAAAGAAAAAGGAGGAAGGGAAAGGAATGGGGTGAAAAGTAGTAAATTGACCGAGAATAATGAAAATGCACTATAAATATAAATAAGTATATGTATCGCTCTTCATGATATATGGCACCTCGTGGTGACTTTATACAACTCCAGGTAAAAGTTTCCTTTTTCCAGGCTTGCAAGGTTCTTTAATCGATGGCAAGATCGCGATCTGTCGCAATCGCGTCTGTATTCCAAGTTCATTGAAATCGACTTTGCTTTTAAAATGAGTCCAAATGCGATTGCTATATTTTATTGCTTCCTGAATGATTCCACGGGAATCGATTTTGCGAAATTTGTGGCCGCAAAACTGCATTTTCAAATTTCCCTGATTTTCCATGAATAATTTTTCATTTTCCCTGTTAAAAATGACCTACTTGAACCAAAAAAGTGACCAAAAGTGACTAAATTCTGTCCCAAAAAGTGAATAAAGGTACTAATGTGCATTAGTAATGTGATTAATGTTCTTTTGAATTGAAAAGAATTCGACAAAATTCATGAAAATTCAAGTGAATTGAAAACAATACAAAAATATGAAAAAATTAATTTAATTCAGTAAGTTTGAAATGAGTTTGGAAAAATTTACGAGAGTTCTAAATTCATCAAGTTCAAATTAGATAACATGCCTAAGAATTCAAGGAGAGTTAAAAATATGAATTGAACCAAAAATTTTAAAAATCCATTTAATTTAGTAGAATTGAGTGAATTTAGAAGAATTTAAGTGTATTAAAAAAATTCAGGATCAATTAATAAGAATTGAGAGTGAATTCCAAATGAATTCAAGTGAACTGCAGAAAATATTTGAAAATCTCTTCAAATCTTTGCAATCCTACAAAATCCCTCACTTCTTGTGAAAGAATTCTTTGAAATCCATTAAAATATTATGAAATACCGTGAAATGATATTAAATTTAATGATATTTCCTGAAATCCTGGAAAATTAATTAAATTACATTTAGAGCGTTTAAAATCCCTAAAAATTATGAAATCCTTGGAAATCCCTTGGAATATTTGAAATACCCTTAAATATTTCGAATCCTTTGATAACTGGTCAAATGATTGAAATCAGTTAAATATTCCTTGGAATCTTTTAAAATTCCCTAAAGTATTTCAAGTCCTTTGAAATCTTTTGAAAACCCATACAAGTTTTTGAAGCTCTTGAAAATTCCTTCGTATCTTTTAAAATAACCTGAAATATTTCAAATACTTCAAAATCCCATTATATACTTAAAAATAAATTGGAAATCCTTTGAAATCTTTTAAAATTCCTTAACTATTTCGAATTCTTTGAAATCTTATAAAACTTCTTTAAGTTCTTGAAAGATCTTTGGAATCTCTTAAAATACCCTACAATGTTTTGAATCCTTTCTAATCTCTTCAAAGTATTGAAATCAATTGAAGATTTCTTGTAATATTTTTAAATATCCTAAAATTTCCCAAAATTCTTTAAAATCTTTGGAAAAAGCTTGAAATATTTAATAATTTTTCAAATTCTACGAAATCCCTCAGTTCTGGCGAATAAATTCTTTGAAATCCATTAGCCACTAAAATATTATAAAATCCTGTGAAAGCCTTCAAAATCCCTTAAAATCATTGAAATCGTGGAAAATCATACAAAATGCCTTGAAATCTTCTAAAAACCCTAAAATATTTCAAATCCTTTGAAATCTTTAAAAATTCCTTAAAAACCTTTGAAAGCTTTTGAAGATTCCTTGGAAGTTTAAAAAATACCTTAAAATTTTTTAAATCCTTTGGATTCACATTCAAATTACTGAAATCTATTACAATTTTTTGGAAATCTTTTGGAATACCTTCAAATATTCTGAAATCCCTTAACATTTTTGAAATCTATTTAAAAAAATCTTGGAATCTTTTAACATACCCTAAAATATTCCAAATTCTTTTAAATCTTCTGAAATACCTTGACATATTTTGTAGCTTTTGAAAATTCCTTGGAATTTTTAAGAATACCCTAAAATGTTTAAAATTCTTTGAAATACCTTCAAGTTATTGAAATCAAATAAAAATATCTTGACAAAGTTGAAAATACCCTAAAATATTTCAAAAGAAATCAAGATAATTCAGAAATGGGTATAGTTCTGAATGAAATAGTCGTTAACCCAAGGGTTAATTTATTGAATAAAAATAGACCAAAGTGATATTTTCATTTGAAAAAGTAACTATAGTGACTTTATCTAAAAAAAGTGACTAAAAAGTGATTTGAGGAAAAAGTGACTAAAAGTGTCTGGTGACTGATTTCCAGATTTTCCCTGACCTACGGCCACCCTGCTAGAGTCATTACTTTCCTCGACAGTGTGGTTTACTGTTTGAAGTATAATTAATTGAACATTTTTAATTGTTGGTAACTTTTCTAGTGCTGAGAATTAGCCACCTTCAAGTATGTTTCACGGATGGAAATTTAATGGTCGATACTGCTACTTCTCAAACTGATGGCGAGTCAATTGAGCGGAGTAAACAAAGTCAGAACCGGTTGTGGTTCGTGTAATTGCTATGTATAAATTTAGACAGAACTGAGCGAGCAAACCAGCCAGTGAAGTGGCGTTGGCGGTAGCGATGGCTACTTTTAAAACCCAGCTGCAATTTTGCAGGTAGTTGGTACACTGCTAGTTTGACAACATCAAATAACTGGATTTTTGGTCCTTATCCAACTGTCAGATGCATGAATATAATTAAATAATCCACTTACACATCATTCGAAAAATCATTTTCCACTCTCAAAAGGTCTTTTTTCACGAGACTCGAGACGAGATTCGAGACGAGAATATAGCTGAGACTAGAGACAAGATTCAAGACACGGTTCGAGACGACATTCAAGACTAGATTCGAGACGAGATTCGAGACAAGATACGAGACGAGGAGAGATGAAATGTGGGGTAAAGGAGGGTAGGAAAGAAGGAGAGGGAAAATGGGTTAAGAGGGGGAGATTCGAACGACTTAATTGGCTACGAAACCCTTTTTCGTAGGCCCATGTCACCTACTTTGACTAATTTTTTCCAAATTTCTTGGTCGTTGATTCAAATCTGAAACTAGTTCTACCATCAGAAATGAAGTCTTTAAAAGAAGTCATCCACTATTTTATATTTTATGAGGAAAAATAGTACCGAAGGCTAAAACCGATTTTTCAAAAACATTCAGTACAAATTATCAAAAATTAGATTACTGGCTCAAAAAAATTCTAATACAGATCCTGACGAAAGGATTTTTTTATAACCTGACTTTTTAATTTTTTGTTTGTAAGCATGCCAAAAGGGCCTAACTGTGAATTTATACTTAGGCTGAACAGTTGATGACGGCTGACAAGTTTTGGAGGGGGAAGAAAATTCATCCTTTTTTAAAAATTGAAATTTTTTTTTATCACCGTCCAAAGTTTCTTTTTAATCACGTCAAACGTGCGCCTCGAGCGAAAAACAAATTCGCCCTCCATTTTCTCGAATCCTAATAATATTCTTCGATCACACTTTTTTTAATCGAGTTAGAAACTCGATAGCTAAAAAGATAATTCTCACTTTTTTTTAAATTTGAAATTGGATTTTTGATGACATTTTTTCTCTCTCTTGTTAAATCATGAAAATGTGGGTTAGGCGCTTATGGCATGCTACCTTTCATATATCTTTCTTCTATTTATTTTTTATCATGAATGATCTCTTTATGAGAAAAATATATTTTAAAAAAGGGCTAACAAATACAGACCACCTTGTTTAGACCATTAAGGATGTATAATATACGTACAATCAATCACAAAATTCATCCAGCCTTTATAATAATTTACCAAGTCAACAAAAAAAGACCCAATGCTAACTGCTGCGAATTTTTATGGAGAAATCTAAGCGTATTTTAGAAAAAAGTAACTCATTTGATCAATTTTATATTGATTTTTGTATTTTAGCTTCAATTTTTAGTAAAAGCTACAATTAATATCAAATCCTAGTAATCCAGAACTGATTTTATTATTTCTTAAAAAATTTTTCACAATATTGTTTGGTTGGGATTTATTTAGAAAAATTTTTTAAGAAGTCATAGAGTTATTATTTTTGTAATCAAATTATTTCCTTGATAATGTTTATTTTATTGAAACCCGATCAAACAAAATTGTGAAGAATTTTTCAAGGAAGAAAATCAGAACTTGATCATTAGGATTTTTAAAGAATTGCAGCTTTTACCTAAAATTCAAGATGAAATACAAAAAACAATATGCTTTTGATGAATAAACAATTTCAAACTAAACCAGTTTTTCTAAGGGCACGCTTAGATTTCTCCTTCAAAATTCGCAGAAATTAACATTGGGTCTATTTTCGTCGATTTTATGAATCATCATTTAAACAATTTTTTAACAAACATTATTTCTTTAATTCAAGATGCTTTGTAAATTTTTAAGAAGCGAATAATCCCCGACTTATCTATCTTTGTAATAGTACAATGTGAATTCAATTTTTCAACAAGATCAATAGCAGGTGAAAAATTTATTATAATATTACAGGATATCGATTTTTGATATTTCTTATTCTTCAAAGGATATTGTGTACATGAATTTTCTTGACTGTGTTTCGTTCCAGTTCAAAGACAGGTACCTCGAAGGACAGAATTTATATAATTTTCTCAATTAGTTGAAAAATTGTGCACACATTGTCCTTTGAAATGAGTACAAGAAAATTTGAGACCGAATCTGCATGAAACGTTTGAATGGTTTACAAAAAAATTAAAATTTTGCAAAATGTTACAGAACTAGCCTATTTTTTCACTTTGAAAGTGCAAAACCCGCATGTTCAGTGTTAGTTTGAGAGTTAAAGCACCTTAAAGGCTGATTAATACACCCATTAGTACGATGGCACCCATCCGAATATAACCGAGCCAAACTCGGCTTAACTTCCGAGATCGAACGAGAAACCTTGAACAATTTCATATATCCAAGCGGACAAGTAAGCCAGTTTTTCTGGCTTTGAAATAGCTCTCTAAATCAAAAATCATCAAACGTCAACGATGCATTATTAGAATACGCTCATTAGTATTCATTTCTTAATCAGTGATAACATTTTCATGCCTCCAAGATGATGAGCACTTTTTCTCTTTCTTAGCATGAGGCTAATCGATTCCGACGGAATGAAGACAATGTTACAGTTAACTCCACCTTCTTCAATCTTTGAAATGGTTTTCAAACTTTCTTTTTCAGAAGACTGACAAGGTCTCTTCTATGCAATGTGGCAAAAGGTGTTAATCAAAAAGTCGAGAAACCTGTTTTTTATTTGTCACCGGATTCACTAAATTGTGGTTCCCATTATTTATCTGATTTCCATAAATCGCATATTTTCTTACTTTTTTTGTCATTCTTCTTTCTCGTATCTTAGATTGTTGCGCGGGAAATCTTAAGAGAATTCTCGGAGGAACTAAATAGTTGAATTTTTACACCAAAAAGATTAATTTTTAAGCAAGAAGATTAATTTATTAATAAAAAAGACACATTTTTAACAAAATAAATGAATTTTCCACAAAATAGTTCAGTTATCAACTAAGAAAGACAAATTTTCACTAAAAATGAAATTGTTGAATGTTCAATTGAAAAAATTAATTTTTTACCAAAAAATCTAATTTTTATCAAAATAGTTGAATTTTTAACTGAAATCAAGAATCTTCAACCAAAAAAATGAATTTTCATCAAATTATTTCAGTTTTCAACAACATAGTTGAGTGTTCAAACCAAAAATGAGTTTTAAACAATACTGTTGAATTTCTTACAAAGCGGATTTTTCCCCCAAATAGTTAAATTTTCAACCAGAAACATGAATTTTAAATAAAAATACATTTTCAATCAAAAATGGAATAATTAAATTTTCAGCTAAGAAAATTAATTTTCAACAAAAATAAAACAACACATTTTCAACAAGATAGTTGAAAATAATTTGGATTACCCATGTAAATTACTCCGAATTACTTACAAGTTAATTACTTTGATTACCTAAATTAATTCGAATTACCTATATTACAAAAGTATCACCCTCGATTATAGGTGGATTACAAGTGGGATACCTGGATTACTTAAATTATTCCGAATTATCTGTATTAAAGTGCATTACTCTAAATTATAACTGTATTACATCAGAATACAATTGGATTACCCTGGATTACGAGTGGATTACTCCGTCATACCAGGATTGCTGCTAATTATCTCAATTACTCCGAATTGGCTGGATTCCAAGTGGACTACTCTGGATTACCCCGGATTACAAATTGAATAATCCGCATTAGAACTGAATTACTCTGAATTGAAAGCGGATTACAATGGATTACAATTGGAGTACTCTGGATTAAACTGGATTACTCCGATTACACCGGATTAACAGTCCGATTAACCGAGCTGTCCAGCGGATTACCAGAGTTCCCCCACGGAGTTTCCTAAAATTTTGGATACAGAAAACGATTTTAAAAGTATTAAATTGTGTTTTTCAAATTCTATCAAACTTTTTCGGCAGGACAGGGCACAGCATAATATTGCTGGCCACCTGGAGTCCAGGTGATCAAAGTAATTGATTGAAGTGAAAGCAAGATCTGACAGTACCGGCATGTCTGTGTCCCTGACATAAGTCACAATATATGAGTAATGGTCCGAGACACATGAATTTTACTTTGACAATAGCAGCACTGTGGGATAATAAATTTTGTCGATTCTGGAAGGTAGTTTAAACGTGATCATTTGAATTTAGGGTGAGAAACGAGGTAGAAATTTATAAATTACTCTAGACAGTGGTGTTGACGATAAGCTCGTTAATCGTTGCTATGTGCCGTGCAGTTGTGCCAAGGTCGGCCAAGCCGTGAGGTATCTTTGTTAATCAATCAAAGTAGTGAGTACCGATCTTAGGTACGCATTTCCGCGTGTTGCGACTTTCTGAGGAAGAAAATTGCTCGTATGAAAAAAAGTACTTTTTTAGATTATAAAGATGTAATTTTGTTAGTTGAATGTATAAAGAAAAGGGGCCGTTCAAAAACTACGTCAGGCTATTTTGAAAACCTTTTCCACCCCTCCCCTTCATCAACCCAGATCACCCCCCCCCCCCCTCTTAAAGTCGAAATTTTGTCTTCGATTTTATCTGATAAAAACCAAAAATAAAACACAAAACATAAAAGCATAATATTTTGACAGATGTCACTTCCAAAAAAGAATAATTTTGTATCAAAAGTGATGACTTATCAACGAAAAAATTATTTTCTAAACAAAAAAAATTTTCTAGCTAAAAAATCGAATGTTTTAGAAAACATTTTACTTTTGAGCCCAAAGAGATACATTTCCAACAAAGAAAGATGATTTTTCATCCAAATAGTTGATTTTTAATAAACAAAAAAAATTAATTCTCGACCAAACAGTTACAGTTACAACCAAATAGTTGATTTTTCAATTTACAAAGATCAATTTTCAGTCGAATGGTCGAATTTTCAAACAAAAAAGAATTAACTTCAAATACAAACAGGTGCATTTTCAATTAAATTGTCAAATCTTGAAGCCAAAAAGACGAATTTTCTAGAAGAAAATTGAATTTTCAACCAAGAAATTTTCTACCAAAAAAGATGAATTCTTAATCCAAAAAGACGAATTTTCAACAAAACTGTTGAATTTTTAAACAAAAATGATGACTTTTGAACCAAATAGTTGAATTTTTAAAAAAATAATTGAAATTACAACAAAATAGTTGAATATGTATCACATAATCATAGTTGAATTATATATCTACAGATATGAATTTTCAACCAATTACTTGAATTTAAAAAAACCATTAATTATCAACAAAACAGTTGCATTTACAACTAAATAGTTGAATTTCAAGCAAAAAGGACGAAATTTCAAAAAAATAGATGAATTTTTAACCAAATAGTAAAATTTTTAACCTACAAGGATGAACTTTCATCAAAAGGGTCGAATTTTTAAACAACAAATATTACGTTTCAACCAAAAACAGTTGAATTTTCAACCAAATAGTTAAATTTTAAAGCCCTAAAGACGAATTTTTTAGATTACTGCTGAATTTTTAATCGACAAGAACGAATTTTCTATCCAAAAAGAAGCATGTTCTATAAAATAGTTAAATTCTATACAAAATAATTAAATTTTTAAACAAATAGTTGAATTTTTGAGATAACAATTAACAAAATAGTTATATTTTCAACTAAAATGGTGAATCTTTTCAAATAAATAGTTTAATTTTCTACCAAAATAATTAAATTTTCAACTTAAAAATACGATATTTCAACTAACAGCTGCATTTTCAACCAAATAGAATTATTTTCTGACAAAATGTTTGAATTTTGGACAAAATAATTCAATTTTCCACAAAATAATGAAATTTTTAACCCAAAAAGATTAATTCCTAACCAAAAATAGTTGGATTTTCTACCAGAGTTAAAATTTTAACTAAAATGACGAGTTTTTAACAAAAAAGTTAATTTTCAACCAAATATTTCAATTTTCAACCAGAAATGGAAGAGTTAAATTTGTAGTCAGGAAAATTTATTTTCTACCAAAAAAAAAAGAATTTCCAACAAAATAGTCATTTCCAATCCAAGAGATGAATCTTCAACTAATAAAATGAATTTTTAGAAAAGTTTTAACAACCAAATTGTTGAATTATTAACCAAAAATGGAAGAGCTAAAAGTTGAAAAAATTAATTTGGATTAAGTTGGATTTTCAACTAAAATAATTAATCTTTCACTGTAATAGTTCAATTTTTAGTTGAAAAAAATTAATTTAAAAATGGATATTCAAATAGTTAAGTTTTCTACAAAGTTAATAGAATTTTCAATCCAAAAAGACGTTTTTCCAGAAAAATAGTTCATCATTAACCAGAGAGTTAGATCTTCTACTAATAAAATGAATTTTGTAATAAGTAGTTCAACTTTCAACCAAGAAGTTACGTTTTCAATCAAGAAGACTAATTTTCTACGAAAAAAGACGAATTTACAACAAAATACATCTATGTTCAATCAAAAATGGAAGAGTTGAATTTTTAGTTGAAAATTTTAATTTTCAACAAGAAAAAAAAAACAAATTTTCAACGACATATTTCAATCTGTAACGAAATAGTAGAATCTCCAACCAAAAGAGATCAATTCCGAACCAAAAATATAATAGTGGACTTTTCAATTAAAAAGAATGAACTTCAAACAAAAAATAGTTGTATTTTCTTATTGGTTTCTATTAACTCCGTTCGAATTTAAGCGAGAAAACGAGAAAAAGGGAAAGTTTTTTTGAAAACAGGACAAAAAATAGGAATTGTTTAAAAAAGGGGCAAAGAGGGGAAAGAGTGTGAAGTCTGTATTTAGATGCTGTACTTGTAAAATAAAGTCACCAATTTTCATTTTTTCGAGCAATGCAACAAAATGTTATGCATATTTATATTTTCCGTGTCTGATGTTACGTTCTACGTTAACCCCTCCCTCTACTTCTGAAATCGTTACAAAACCTTTTAATCCCCCCTGTCAGTGTAACGCACTTTTTGAAAGGCCCCAAAGTCTGAAGATGCTTTTGCAAGGATTTCGTAAGAACATGATAAAAATGACATATGATAATGCATCCAATTTCGGAATGCAAATCCGAAATGATGGGGAATCTTGAATGAGGATTTTCGGGGTCAGGAAGGCATGGATGTTCCAAATCGTAGTATGGGTGTCGCGTATTGGTCGCTCCCATGAATACCAATCAACGAGAGATCCAATCTCTGACTGCAAGAGTTTACCCATTTTCTTTCTTTTTCTCTCTCGCCGACACTCTCCCTCTCTTTTTTTATTTCTCCGTACACTTTTCGAACTGAAGCTGAACATTAATAGAGAAATTAAATCTAAAGAGAAATTGAAATCAATATAAAAGCTGTCCCGAAACTGGTTCTGGAACGATCTTACTATTCTGGTTGATAAGAGTTTGTGATTCTCTTTTTTGATAAAAACGAGCTTTTCCTGACTATCCGGAATGCAGAATGATCTTACGTATATGAGAAACTTCCTACGGTATAGTTTTCGCCTGTAAAATTATCGAACTTTCAAGTTTTAATTTTAAGTCGTCCACAAACTACGTTATCAATTTGAGGACGGTGAGGGGAGTGGTCGCGCCGAAAACTACTTTCATCCATCTCTTTGGTTGAAAATTTAACTATTCCATTCTTAGAAAATTAATCTACTTGGTTCATCATTTTAGATAAAAAATTTTAGTACTTTATTAAAAATCCATTTTTTTCACTAAAACGGTAACTATTCCATTTTTGGATGAAAACTGATATTTTGAATTGAAAATTGACCTTTTATAGTTGAAACTTCAACTATTTAGTTAAAAATTCATGTATTTTGTTAAAAAATTATTGTTTCTTGGTAGAACAGTCTTCTTCTTGGTGAAAAATGAATCTATTTTTGTTGCATTTGGGGGGGGGGGGGGTAGAAATAATTTTGTTATCTAAAAATTTAACTATTTCTTTTGTGGTTGAAAATTCGTCCTTTTGGATAAAAGATTAGTCTTATTTGTTGAAAATTTATCTTTTGGGTCTTTTGGTTGAAAAATCCACTACTTTGTTTAAGGTGAAACTACTTTTTAAAAAATTAATGTTTTTTATTGAAGATTCATCACTTAGTTAAAAATTGATATTTTCGGGTTGAAAACTAAACTGTTTTGTACTAAGTTCATCTTTTGGGCTTGAAAATTCAAAAATTTGGTAGAAAACTATATTTTTTGTTGAAAATTCGTCTTTTTGGTTCAAAAATTTACCTTTTTGTTGAAAATTTATCTTTTTTTGCTGAAAACTTAAATTACTTTTTTATACTGCAAATTTGACGATTCCATTTTTGGTTCAAAAAATATCCTTTTTAGTTGAAAATTCAACTAATTGGTTTGAAATTCATCTTCCTTGATAGAAAATTTCTCTATTTGTTTGAGCATTCAACTAATGTGTTCAAAAGTAGTTTTTTGTCGTGTAATTCAACGGGTTGAAAATTCGCCCTTTGGAAAAAAATTCATCTTTCATAGTAGAAAGGTTATGTTTCTTAGTTGAAAATGATCTTTTTTGTAGTGTGGTCAAAAATAGCCCGAAATTGGTAATGTAGTTTATGGATGGCCCTCAAATGAATATTTGTTGATGAGTCATGAATATGTATCGTCAAACACGATGATGTAAAATATTCGATTACATGAAGGAATAGAATGTTTGATTAAATTAATGAAAATGTATGCAAATTTATTAGTAATGGATTCTGGACATGAAATAATTGCATATGCAACACATTAAAGGGAATTGATCTAATAAGAAAATTATAGAACTTTGAATGAATAGCTCTCAACAGTAGACCAATAGACAATTATAGCAAATGAACGAGTCCATAAAATCTGTCCTCTCTTGACCTGCTAAGAAGTAAGACGTTTATTAGTATTGACAGAATGGTCATTAGAAATGCCTTAAGTGTGTGACATGACATTAAAAGTGTAGAAAGAGGAAGAAATCATGCCTTGCAAATGAAGTGGTCAATTTTCTATCCTATGCTACTGATCTTCTTAAATATTGATAATTTCTCCCTTTTTTCTTATTGAAAATTTTTATATATTTTTCACTTATAAGATTTTGTTAAATCATTCCGTACGTACAACTTCAAATCAACTCTTCAATTTTATATTCAATTGTGAAGACTATCTTATGAAATTGAATATTATACTTTTTACATCAAAAAATGAAAAATATTCGTTTTCCAGATGATAATGTACGCAATGAAATAATGTAGAGACAATTTTGCGGAAAGCAATACCAAGAAGTTAGTGAAATGCTGGCCGTCAGCAAAGATATTTATCATACTTTATAATAATCACCTCCGTATATTTGCTTTCAGTTGTCATAAAATATAAGAATACTTCTCATAAATAAACGTATTTCTGCATCACGTACTTTCTATTAGGGATGGATAAATAATTATATTCTTGGAAAATTATATTCAACTCGCACACAGCAGCAAGACAAGAAATATATAGTGAACATTAATTATCATTAATACCGAGAATGCATCTTATTTCGTTAATGTTTTATTCGAATTCATTAAAATGTGATAAGTAATATAGTATTTGCGATTCTCAAAATCGATATAAAAGGGGTCATAATTTATAAATCAGAAAGTCAAAACAAAACTGAAGAATGAAAGTAGACTCAGGTAGTCCTTCGAAACTTTCATCTTATGTCATTTGAATATCTAAAGCAGTCTGCAGTGCTGAAAATGGTCCAATATCTAGAATTTAGACCAATAATGTATAAAGACACGATCAATTGACACAAATTTACAATTATTATTCTTATGATGATTGTTATAAACAAATTATATTGGTTTATTTCTTCTGGCTAGATTTATAGAAAATTGATCAATAGTAAATTAATATTCTTGTTAATGAGAATATTTATGTTAAATAAAAAGTTGAAACGATTCTCATATACAGAGATTTTTAAGTTTGCCCGAAGAACTTCATTTTCAAAGTTCCCTGATTTTTCCCTGACCAATTTTTCATTTTCTCTGACCATTAATATTCAAAGACCAGCATTTTAATCTTGTAGCATTTTTAATTTATAATTTATTGATGTATTCTAACCAAAAAAGATAACTTTGCTACCATAAAAGATAAATTTTCAATAAAAAAGTACGAATTTTCAACAAGTCAGTTGAATTTTCGAACAAAAAACATGACATTTTAGCAAAATACTTGAAATTTTAACATAAAAATTAAATTTCCAACAAAATAGTTACACTTTTGATTAAATACTTGAATTTTCAACCTAAAAAGATATTTTTAACCAATAATAGTTGCATTTTCAATAAAATAGTTGCATTTTCAAGCTAAAAAGTGCAATATTTTAGAAAACAATTGACTTTTTAACCTGAAAAGATGAATTTTCAACAACAAAATTAATTTTCAATCAACAAAGATGAATTTTCAATACCAAAGTTAAACTTTTAATCAAATAATTAAATTTTCAACCAAATAGTTGTATTTTCAACCAAATTGTCGAATTTATAATAAAAAAAAGAATAAACATCAACCAAATACTGTTGCATTTTCAACCAAATAGTTGAATTTTTGAGCGGAAAAGACGAATTTTTTAGAAGACAATAGAATTTTAAACAAAATAATGAAAATTTTAACTAAGTAGTTGAGTTTTCAACTTGAAATCTTAACGAAAAATGTAATAGTTGATATTTCAACCAAAAAATATGAACTTTCTACCAGAAGAAGTAAATTTTAATACGAAAAAAACAACAACAGATTTTCCACCAAAAAATATTAATTTGTTACCAAAAAGACTAATTTTCAAAAAAATAAATGAATTTTTAAACAAAAAAATAAATTTTCAATAAAAAATGGAAATTCTTAATTCTCAGTAAAAAATTGAAAGTTTAAATTTTCATTAAAAAATTAATTAAAAAAAAATGTCAAGCAGCGATACATTTTCAACTAAAAAGATGATTTTTTCAACCAAAATTACGAATTTTCACCAAGAAAGTAATTTTCAACCAAACAGTCGCACTTTTATCCAAAAAAGATGAAACTTCTACTAAAACAGATTCATTTTTAAACCAAAAACACGAATTTTCATCAAAATAATTAAACTTTCAACCAGAGACGAATTCTCAACTAAAATTATAAATCTCCAACAAAAAATGATTTTTTAATCAAGTTGGATTTTAAACAAAAAGTTAATTTTCTGCCAAAATAGTTGAATTTTCAAGCGAAAAAGACGAATTTTCCACCGAAAATGATGACTTTTTAACAAAATTATTGAATTTTCAGCTAAATAATAAAATTAATAACTCAAAATACAATCGACAGAAGGAAGCAATTACAAAAAAAAATAAGTAGAAATAGAAATACAAGACAAATAAATTACTGACTGATTCATTTCCAAAATGCGCTAATTTTTCCCTGGCCGTTAATATTCAAATACCAGAATCTTAATCTTGTAATATTTTTAACATAGAATAATTTATGAACGAAATAAAAAAATTTCAAAGAAAAATGTAAAAATTTCAAATTTATTATCCTTTACAGTTACTTAAAGTGCCTCTTATAGAAATTCCCTAACTTTTGCAAAATTTTTCTCAAAATTCCTGACTTTCAGGTTTTCCCTGACCTACGGCAACCTTGGGATTATAGGGTATTGTGAGAAAAATGGACGGAACAGCCTGTGGTTCCTGGGCTAATATTAGCCCAACATTGAGGCAATACATTGGTCTTTAACAGTAGGAGAGTGGCGTATGATGGCGGTGCGGGGCACGGTAGATATTACAAATAACGCCAGTGTTTTTTGATTTTTATATTAGGTTGTTACAAGAAATAGCCTTTTTTGTTTGGGAAAATAGTGCTGTAATGCACTTTCTGTTTTTAAATACGTGTCAGAAGAGTAATAATGAAAAAATGTTTTGACGGAAACAGAAAATTCTTTGCGGAAAGTAAGTACTTACATCATATTTTGAAAGACTTGAAGCATGAAAATGTTGAATTTTAGTAGAAGAAGTATTTTTTTACACTTTTGATATCATCAATTTTTTATATAAATGTTCGAAATATATTAACATTAATTAAATCTTGCAACGTCACATACGGGGCACAACATCGCGTTCTACGTATTTTACTTTGACTGATAAGAAAAAATTTATTGTTGTAAATGTCTGGAATAATTTTTTTTTCCTTACATTACACTTTCCAGAATTATTATATTGTATCCTTTTTATTCTAGAATGTTCATATTGTTTAAACAAACGGCAGTAATATGACGTCCGCCTTACCCCAGTTTATGGGGCACGCCGGTCGAAATGCAATATCCGCGCATTAATTAAATATCAAATAGCGACGCAATTAAAGAGCGGTTTTGGTGACAAAATATATTCCTTGATAATGTGAGCTTTACCTTGAAAAATAAAAAAACAAAATCACATTTCAATCATAATTGATAGGACATTTAAGTCAAAACGCGCCACAATACCACACTCTCCTCTATATTCTAGATTTTCGCCATGGTGCAGTCCCGAAAGGAGAAATTTAAAAATATATTGTGAAGATTTGAGATTTTAAAGAACACGAATGCGTATGAGGGAGTCTATGGTTTAATAATCAAGAAACGTAGAATGCAACGGTCAAGAGAGTGATTTAGTCGTTTAGGTCGAGCTCCGCATACCGAAGGACTCTGACCGAGTCTGCACGCGGATCGGGGATCCCGTGATTCAAGGCCGTCGTGCCCATAAAGTCGATTTTTGCTTCTCCCTAGCACCGTTGCCTTTCAATGGACTTTCAATGTCTATAAACCTCCGGTTGGTAGTCTCCAGGGTGAGAGTACCGGAATTTTTTAATTAAATAAGGAACAACCGATACCCGTCGGGTAGAAAGGGACTAAGTGCCATCAATTATCTTTTTCTGGCACTCTAAGATTTCCCTGAAGTCTAGAACCAATTAAAAAATTTCACTTTGGATTTTAAACTTTTCGTATTTAGAATTGTAGAAAACTTTCACATTTTAAGAGGATCGATACCTGACTCGCAAAAACCAAAGGTTTATCTTATCGCTTTTTTTTCAATTTATAATAACTTACTATCCCATAGGAAGAGAAATTTCAAATTTGACTAAATATATAGAGTATAGAGTATAGAGTATATATATATAAATATATATATATATATATATATATATATATATATATATAGATAGAGTATATATAGAGCCTCAGACTCACGCCACCCTAGACACTATTTTTTTTTAAAGTTCCAACTTTTTTGCTACAATTCTGAAAAAAAGAAACTAATTCTACTAGTTTCTCAAAATGCTCGCTAATTCCACTATTTTGGCACTTTGCCTTTCATAATATTTTCAAACTTTTTCGCTACATTGGGTAAAATAATATGACTTCAAAGATTTTAAGGGATTTCGACACTATTTGGGTATTTTAAAAAATCTCGAGAAGCTCTAGCAGCCTTTTTTTTAGATTTTACGTTATTTCAGAGAATTTCATTATTTTCAAGAAATTTTGAAAGATATTACAGATTTGAAGATCTTTTACGGAATTTGACTTGATTATCAAATATCAAAGGATTTTTAGAGAGTTTAGGGTATTTAAAAAAATTCCAAGGAATTCAATGAGATTTCAAGATTTGTAAGGGATTTCAAAAAATTTCCAAGGATTTTGAAAAGGTATCCAGGATATCAATGATATTAAAAAAATGTTAAGGGATTCCGACGGATTTCTATAGAACTTAGGGAGAAATTGAATTAAATATCAAGGGACTTCTTTGGTTTTCTGAGGTTTTCTACGTATTTCAGGGATTTATGAGATTTCAATGGATTTCTACGGATTGCATTGGATTTTAAAGATTCCAAGGAACTTAAAAAGATTGAATATGTTTTCAGGGATTTTTAGAAGATCTCAACAGATTTCACGGGTCCTTAAAAGATTTCAGCAGATTTCAAAGCTTTTAGGGTATATTAAAAGATTCTTAAGTATTTTACGCAATTTTGTCAGAGATATACCTATATTGTATACCAGATTTGAAAAATAGTTAACCCCATGATTTGTTATTTAAAAAATTGCATCATTTAAAAAAAAATTTTCTGAATTGGATCATACTATTTTCCTACTATTTTTCAAAATGTATGCTGCTATTGACACTATTTTGAATTTTCGAATGAATCCGAGGCCTGGATATGGAAAAAATTGATCAAAAGACTATATTTTAACAACACTGTTCATTCTGATACAAAATCATAATTACTCTGGAAACTTATAAATTTCAAAGAATTAAAAAAAACCGTTTTGTTTACCTCAGGGTAATGACAGCAACAAAGAGCCACGTAAAGTTAGATCATATTCAAAGCTGTATAAAAAGTGAATGTCTAATTGGGCAAAGATAAAATGCATATGTTTATAGTTTGCAGATTTTACGGCTCCTCATTCACCTATTCAAATTTTATTGTAATTGCTAGGGAAAATACTGAAAAATAAATATGCAAATTTATCAGTAGTGAGTCACCTAATTTTGACTACTAACGACCATTTTTTCTGTTATTTTTAACCGTATATTAAAGATAGCATGCCATAAGGGCATAAACAACACATTTTCAAAAATACACTGTAAAAAAAAAGTATCATTTCAAGGCTAGTTTTCGGCATTGA
>CAKNYM010053719.1:81343-114125 GCA_932195095.1 Andricus curvator | reverse complement strand
TTTACGAATAAAACAAAAACTACACATCCTATCAAAAAGTGACCCATTAGAAATTTGTAGATCTTTTTTGCATGCACAATTTTAGTTCAGCCATCATTTGTCGTATCTTGCATAGTTTGACCGTAAAATTGATTTTTTGGATTTTTCATTATTTCTTGTGCAATAAAAATGTGAATTTTCGATTTTTCAAGAAAATTCAAAAAGTCATTATGATAATCTTGTAGGGCGTCCAAAAAAAAACACTTTTCTTGTCGTGACTTTTTTTTGTATCGTGCGTTGTTTGGCTGAAAATGTGAATTTTCGTTTTTTCTTTTGGATTTTGAAAATGCTGTAACTCGGAAAATTTTCATTTTATCGAAAAATGTCATTAGAATAAAATATTTGAATTTTCAATTACTATAAGCAGCCGTACAGATAATTTCCAAATTTTGAAAAAAACGGTCCAAAAAATTTTCAAAATGCCCTCACTTTTTGAATTTTCCATCAAAATGGCTGGCTAACGAACTTGACCTTTAGTTTAGGAGACTAAAAGAGTATACCAAAGGCCAGTCAAATCGGTCAATTCTTTCGAAAGTTATCGTGTTCACAGACAGACATACAGACAGACAGACAGACACATTCGTAAAAACCTGTTTTTTGGGTTCAGGGGGTCTCAAAACGTGGACATTTGACAAAAACCGGGGGGGTCAAATTTTACACAAATCTAATACCTTCTCTAGATGAGAATGTAAAAAATAGAAATTGGGTCAACATTTTTAACATCGGATCGATATTTAAAATTTTACTAATCTGAATCTTCACCATATATATATTTATGTATATATATGTATATATATATGTATATGTGTGTATATATATATATATATATATATGTTTGTGACCACCGATCTCACGGTTGTGAGACGTGGCCATAAGTGTGATTTACCGCGGTTCTACTGGGAGCCGGTGTCATTTTTTAGATGGCAGTTGCTCTCAGTGGGACCCTGCGGTGGTTGTTTAAACCTTTTTCAAATATATATATATAATATTATACGGATAGGAGTTAAATAAAGTTCCGTTCCCTTTAAGAAACTTGATCTTTTTCGAGGTTGAAGGTCACCGATTTTAATTAAGATGCCTATTCACCGATGGGTGTCTTTGACTTGACCGGCCTTCAGTGTATCACGGAAAGTTTTCTGCTTCCCTATCGTCCCTGAGAAGTGCGGCACGAATCGTTAGCTTTCTAACCTACTTTTCGACTTGAGGTAAAAGTTTTTCCTTTCTTTTTTTGGAAGATAGGACGAACCATCGAAGCTGTAGAAAAAAAGCAAAACGATACTTGAATTTCTTTTAAAGGATGTCCTGTATTATCAGCTATCAGTAATTAGCTTCTTTATACGACACCAAAGTCATTTGATTAAAAAATTTGCTATTATCGATCAGGTTACTAGTTTTAATAACAAAAAATAAAATTTGAAAGAAGAAGTGTACTAATATTCTCACAATTAGTCTGAGAATTCTGAACATCGTTTCCAATTTTATTTACTAACTAAAAGGGGATATCTCTTTTATTCTGATATGTAATAAAAATCTGATATGTGAATATTTTGACATGCTAAATTATAAGGACCGGAACGAGTCAGAATTTCATTCAGAAAACCAAAATTTTAGTTGAGAGAGCAATAAATGTTCAGGAAGAAAAATACTGATCGTATAATCCTGATATTTTTTTTATTGCTCGGAGACATGAGTTTTCATCGAAAACATTACACAAAAATTTTGAATAAAAGTTTCAGTCAGCAATTTAAAAACACTCACTTTTCTGCGAATTTTCAAAACATCATAACTTGTTAAAATATAATTTTTGTTAATTTTTTATTTTTTATTATCAATTACCGCCACAAACTGTAATACAAAAAATTAAAAATTTCCAGTTTCTGGTGAGTTGCTTAATATTCAGACAAAAAATTGTGCACTCGCCCTGATTAGAAAATATGCATATTCGCTGGTAAAATAAATAACAATCATCCGAGTTAAAAAACAAAGTATCCTCTACTCTCCAAACCAATTAGAAATATTTCCATTCCATAAATTGGAATACAAATGAAGGACTTGGCCATTTTACGATACTTGTGATATGAATAAAAGAAATATTTTTATGCTAGAAAGCAAACCTACCCCTTTTTTAAAATAAATATTCAATGAGGTGTCTTTACGTCACTAGCCACCCATTTCCCTCTGAAGTATGCGTACTGGCATTAATATTCCTTCACTATATAAATCTGATGACATAATAGTTCGTTGTAAAAACGGTGTTGTCGGTTTTATTGTTGAGAAAATGAGCAGACCACGAAGAAAAACGAGGGAGAAAGCATATCGTTAAATTCGCACGTTTATGGTAACGACCACGTCGACGTCGACGAGTGCAAGAGGACCGAAATAGCGGCGTCGTCCTTGGCAGGTATGACGTCGAGCGTCGGTCGATTCCGGGCGGGGGCGACGGTGACGTCAGCTGACGCCACAGTCGGTCGTCGGTTCATCCCCTTTTTGCGCCCCTCGACGTCTCTTCGACAAACTACAGCTGGTGCACGACCGGCATTGTGATATCTTCCATGGTTTGAAAAAAAGTTATTTATTTTGAAATAATACGTAAATTTACTTTTAGTTAGACATTTTTTCAATGAAACAATTTGCTTAACATTATTGGATGAAAAAATGACGAATATAATAGTAAAGAACCTATCGAGGAATAGAATGAACGTTTGTAAATTCATTTGAATGAAAATTATGACATCTGTCTAAAGCGGAAGAGAAAAACACAAATATTCAAATAACTAAATTTATTATCTGATTTTTTTCCATAAACGTTTTTCATTCAAAAATGAAAATTTCGATTGTTTTTAGTAGCGTCGATCTTAACTGCAACATCTTTCGAGCAAATGGTTTTCATACTCGAGATTCAATCCAGGTATTGGAAACATATTCCATAACAATAAATAGTGGGGAAGGTGTCACGTTTCATGAATGAACAAAAATACGTTACATTGATTTTTGATTGAAATATTCGCGACGTACATTAAAACGTGTTTACATCTTTATTCAAGTATGACGGTAATTGCGAAAAAGTTGTCCAATTTAAGTCCTATAGTCATTTCCCACTTTTTCTTTGAATAACACATTTTTATGGAACTAGAAAACAAACACGTGCGCCACGCGCGCGGCTATAAATTTTTTTGTCTCACCCAATTTTCAAATTAAAACATAAAATTGATACAAAATTTTTGTAATTCATAGTATCTATTATGTAAAATAATAGAAAATAAGAGCAAGGATGATACTTTGATAATTAATGAAAATTGATATCTTAACTTCACAATTAATATATAATATTTTTGTGTAGACAATCAAACCGATGCATTTTTGTTCAAAAATACCAATTTACATCAATCAATTAGAAATAACTTAAAATTGATCAAAATTGTAAATTTAATTAATGAAATCAAATTTTTTTTAAAGCGATTTTCTGTGAAAAACGCTATTGGTCAAATTTGGTAACTATTTTTTGAAATCTAATAATTTTATAATAACAATAGCAATTTTATAACAAAAAATCATAAAAATTTGTTTGAGAATATAGGTCCTCTTTTGAACCTAACGTTTTTAGTTCCAAATAACCGTTTTCTGGTACAAACCGCAAAAAAAATAAAAATTGTGAATTTAATGATTGAGCAATGATAGGAATAATGATAGGAATAATGATAATATGAGAAATCTTATGTTTCTAAAAAGTTTAAATATCAATTATTCATAAAATTATGAATTTGGTCAAATCTCGCAAAAGAAACGGCGAAGACATCTTACTAAAAGTTTGGAAAAATAAATTAAATGCACTAAGGAACGATTATGTACTCCTACATTTTTACAATTACAAAAAAATTGTTCGGACAACATTTTTTGGTTTCAATTATAACAATTCAGTAGAACATATAGACGTCCCTTAGTGCATTTTATTTTATTTCCCAAACTTTTATTTTCATTTTTGTTCAAAGTAAGATTGATAATTTAAAAAAAAATGTAAGACTGAATTTGATCTTTTAACTTTAAGTTTGTAATAATGTCACAAATTAAAGGATGCTATACTTCTTTTTATTTTTATTTTTTAATAGGCAAAATTTGACAGTCACATGCCCCCTGATAAAGGATTTCATGAACTGTACAAGATGGAGTAATTAAATAGTAGAAATAAAAATTAAAACAAGTTAAGAAGTCGTTTTTTCAGCATCAAGACCAATGTAAAAACTGGGTGCTCATTATTTACCAGAAGAAACAAATTTCCGATTACAGGCTTTAGTAAATCGCTAAAATTCTGATAAATTCTATAAATCAAAATATAAAATTTAGTCTTTAAAGTAAGAAGATATGTATGTATTGCAAAACAATCAAAATCTGAAATTTAAAGATTCTTTTGGTTTCATCATGAATATATTAATGTATTAGAGTTTACATGAAAACTCTTTTTATATAGGGTAAGGAGGGGCAGCGCCGACCGGTGGGGCAAAGGTAACTTTGCTTATAACATCGCTATTATTTAACAATTTTCATTCTACTTTGCATTAAATAAATCTGTTTTATTATAGAGATAGCGTTACTTACTGATATCTTGAAAATTGACGTTGTAAAAGAAAAATTATGCAGAAAAGAGTTTTGACAACGAAAGAATGGAAGATTCGCTGGCAGAAATGTAAAGTTTTCGACGTTAATGGCAATACTTACAGTATGAAAATTTGACATTTTGACAGATAAAACAATATCACATTATGTCATTATAATAATTGAACGTAATACAAGTCCAAAGTGTATTTAATATCGTAAATAATTGAGGCCTCACCAGTGGGGCAAGCCCGACCAAAATAATAGTTTACACGTGCTTAGGTTATAAACGTATCATAAGTTTGGTCGATAAGTCATCGGTAATGTAGAACAGCCACTTATCTTCTGGGCTACATGCAAGAAACTCTATTATATATTATTATTTTCAATCCGTCGGTAGAGCGGGTGTTCTGTACTGGTACGGTAGAAACCTTTGCGCGTACTCCGTCTCTAGCTGAATGTCAACTAATAAGAGGTTATATCACAGCTATCACTATTTTTATTAAAAATAACTTATTCTTCTTGCTGAATATGTTTAAAGGTAATTTTTCCAATACATAAAATACCACAGACGCGGAACATCATGTTTTCCACTCTTCAGATGTTTTGATTTTCATAAAAAGCTGCGGTTGGCTTTGCCCTCCGGTGTGGGGCAAAGCCGACGAAATACAGCTTGTCAGAAATAATTAAATTATTAAATCATTGTTTTATTCATATAATTGTTACTTATAGAATTATGATGTACAATAATGTAGGACTCGAAATGGGAAAAAAATTGATCAATTCCACATCTTATTAACTTTAAAAAAATCATTGACTGTTAACTGGTCGGCGCTGCCCCTCCTTACCCTATATTATATTTGATGATATAAATTAATTAAAGGTCGGGTAAAAAAATTAATTGAAAACGTGTGTAAATTGTCTGAAATATTGATTATGTACAGATTTTTTTAAATTTTTAATAAAAGAGAATTTGGGAATTCATTTTTTGCAACACCCACCTCGAAAGTGAGGACTTCCATGCCACTAAATGATATGCGAAGCGCTTCAATTCAACATATTGTGCTAGGATGATAATGGTGCATGCGCACTTCGAAAAGCATCTATTTTGTGAAGCGACGTAATGGACGCGCATGCGCAATTTAGAGATAAATAACTTCGCACACCGGCAAAATAAAAATATTCTTCAGGCCATGTGACGAGTGGGTCACGTGACCGGATTCCTACCTTACCGGCACTTTTTTTATTTGTCAACTTATTTTCACACGAAGCGCCACATCCAGTTGAAAATTTGGGATACTAAATAAGAAGCACTAAGTAATGCGGCTCTGGTTCTAAATTTTTATAATTATGAAAAAAGCAAAAAAAAATTTGTTATAAAAATCAAATTTTTTAATACTAATAAAAATTTAGGACCAGAGCCGCGTTTCTTAGGGCTTCTCATTTATTATGCCAAATTTTCAACTCGATGTGGCGCTTCGTGTGAAAATAAGTTGACAAATGAAAAAAGTGCCGGTAAGGTAGGAATCTTGTCACGTGACCCACTCATCACATTGCCTTAAACATTCTTTACAATGAATATACAGAAATTTGGCTGAAAAACACCATACGGGAATAGCGTGCGCACAGGCGATTGCTACTCATGTGATTGCAGCATTTGCCTTTATTAATCCGCACTCGTCTACGTTTGCGCACTCGCTTCACTCGTGCTTCAAGCCTCCGGCTCATGCTGCAAGTTTCATACTCTTCGGAAAACGCCTATTTTGCGCACTTGTATCACAAATAGCTGTTATTTTTAAATTAAGAGACATAATACAAGATTAAATTTAAGTGAAACGCCCGGTAAGACAAAAAAAACTTAAATTCATTAAATATCACATAGTAATTAATCGATAGAAGATTAGGAACATCTACAGTATTGATCTTTTTCTGGCTAATAAAGTCTAATACACCGAAATAAAAACGTGTCCCCAATTAGAGTTCTGTATTTAAATACTTTTAATTATATTAAAGCACCGTCTGATGACGCGATTGCGAAATAAAATTACGGTATTCAAATATAAGACAATAAGGTTAATTGGGATAATTGCTGCCAGTGACAACATTTCATTCTTTCAATTTTCACCAGAACCTAATAATAAAGTTGAATGAATTCAAATCTAAATTAAGTGGGTAATAATTTGCAAATGCACTTACATTTTTAATGAGAAGAACTAGAGAATATATTATATAAAAAAACCTATCATTTTCTTCAAATTATATCAAAAATTAACTTTTTGAGCATGATTGACCACTTCAGGAATTTTTTAAGTTTGGCAATTTGTAAAAAACACTATAAGTGTTAAAATTTTTTTTAGAATAGACAGGTGGATAAGTAATATATCAAAGATTCAAAATGCCATAGTAACTTAGGCGATACAAGTAGTAGATAATTGATATTTAAATAAATGAGTAATAATGTCAAAAAACATCACGATTAGCCACGACGACATAGTGCTTAGCAGAGGCCAGTGATTGAATTATTGGCCTCTGAAATGTGGTGAAATATAGTCATTGACAACATCAGCTTATAGATGCCTGACTTTGAAAGTGCAGTGATGAATTGGCCTCTAAATTGCATAATGACTGACCGAGGCCAAAAATTGTTTTTTGATGCTATTTCCGCTCATTTTTCGTAAGGTAAAATAACAAACAATTTAAAATGGTTTTTGCAAAGGTATTGGCCATTTGCTTTTCAGATAATGGGGTGAATCATTGGAGGGGTGGCCAACAATTGTGCCGATTACCCTACAGGGTAGCCGCAAAACTTCATTTCCAAAATTTTCTGACTTCCCCTGATTTTTCTCTAAACAATTTTTCATTTTCCCTGACCATTATTATTCAAAGACCACTACTTTAATGTTGTAGAATTTTTAACATAGAATGTTTGACAAATGATGACTATTCTACCATGAAGATGAATTTTCAATCCGAAAAGACGAATTTTTAACAAAATAGTTCACCTTAACCAAATATTTGAAATTTCAACCTACAAAAACGAATTTTCAACCAAACGGTTAAATTGTTAAGCCAAGAAGGTTGAATTCCCAACCAATAAGAAGTTTAATTTTCAACAAAATAATTAAAGTTTTAACAATAATATAATAGTTGATATTTGAACCAAAAAAGATCAGATTTTTGTCAATAGAGGTGAATTTTAAAACTAAAAGGACGAATTTTCAAAGAAATATTTGAATTTTCAACTAAAAAAGACAAATTTTCAACCAAAAATGAAAAATGTAAATTTTCAGTGAAAAAATGTTATTTAACCAAAAAGAACTAAATTTCAACAAAATAGTCAAATGTTCAACTGAAGACACGAATTTTCAACTAAAACAATGACATTTTCAAACAAAAAGACGAAAACAAAGCTCGATAATATTTTTATCTCGCGCTTGATAATGTATTTACCTCGCGCTAAACGCGAGGCCTTTGTACATCCCCCACATTTGTGCACAACTTTTTTAAACTAAAGATCAAAGCATCAACAACAGTAATTTGGTGATTGTGAATTCTCTTTTGTTAAAACTCCTTCGGCTTTAACGAACACATTCTCATTACGTATCTCGTGTTGCGCACTCGATTTTGTCCAAAATGCGAACTTTTTCTATATTATGTTCAACCCTATTATATTACATGTATATTACATTTATTTATGTACCTCAGCAGGGGATTGCTTATTCAGATATTACAAAATCAAGTACAAATTTTGTTTCTCATGATTACTTTAATATTTGTTCCTTATTTTGCATTACATTTTGTTCTCAACGACCCTGAAAAAATTTATCATTTCAATAAATTTATATTATTACAATTCATAATTATCATTGGTATTAAAACAGTTGTATTTTCATTGTCTTGTTTGTAAAAAAGTGATTTGTAACAAATTTGTAGATCATTTTTGAATACACCATTTTTGTGAATTCATCTTTTCTCGTATCTTGTATATTTTGACCGCAAAATGGAATTTTTCATTATTTATTGTGCGGTCAAAATTTGAATCTTCAATTTTTCAAGATAATTCAAAAAGTTGTTGTAATAATCTTGTAGGGTGTTCCAAATGCAACGTTTTTCTATCTCGGACATTTTTTCATATCGTGCGTTGTTTGGCTTAAAATGTTCATTTTCGTTTGTTTTTTGGAATTATGTAAATGCTATAACTCCAAGAATTTTTTGTAATCAAAGAAAGTCATAAAGCTTAATTGTTCGTCTTTTTAAGTACTACTGATGACCGTACATAGAATTTTTAAATCTTGAAAAAAGTGATCTCAAAATTTTTGAAAATGCTCTCACTTTTTGAATTTTTATCCAAAATGCCTAGCTCACGAACTTGACCTACATTTTAGGACACATAAAGAGCACACCAAAGCCCAATCAAATATGGTCTCAAAACGTGAACATTTGACAAAAACGGGGGGGGGGGGGAATTTTACACAAATCTAATACCTTCTCTAATGAGAATGTAAAAAGGTTTATCAGTCAAGAAAGGAAAAAAGATCATCCAGATTATCAAACTTTCAAGCCAAAAAACGAAATTTCTGAAAAAGAGTCGAATTTTCAGCCTGAATACAGCTTTTTCAACAACAAAATTAATTAACCAGAAAAGAGGAAATTTCAATTCAAGAAGATTACATTTTAGTTAGTTACATTTTTCGTTAAAAAGTTAATTTTAAACCAAACAAAACCTTCAACAAACAAAATTAACAAAGGAGTTTAACTTTTAGCCAAGTAGGTGAATTTTTAACAGAAAAATATTAATTTTCAACAAAATAGTGAAACTTCCAACCGAAGAGATGAATGAATTAAATTTTAAATAAAAAAAGTTGAATTCAAGCAAAGACGAATTTTCAACAAAATAGTTGAAATCTTAATCGAATAAGATAATTTTCAACCAAACAGTTACATTTTTTGCAAAAAAGACTGAATTTCTACCAAAACAGAGCATTTTTTAAACCTAAAAGACGAATTTTTACAAATTTAGTTAAATTCCTAACAAGAATATTATATTAAGTTGGCCGCAAAACCTAATTTTGAAAATTGCCTTATTTTTTCTTGGCCAATTTTTCATTTCCCCTGACCAGATTGAAGGACCATAATCTTTTATAATCGGAATAAAAAACAATTTCAAATTAAAATTAAAAAAATTAAAATTTATCATCTTTGACAGTTATTTAAAGTGCCTCTTATAGAAATTCCCTGACTTTTGCAAGATTTTTGTCAAATTCCTGACTTTTCCCTGAACCTGCCTTACCACTTGTTTCAAGCTAATATTTCGTGTTTAAAAAACAATGTTTGAAATACTGTTTATGTTCGTTTAAAGCTCCTGATTGGATTTGAGGAAGTTTGTCTTGCTGGGGTGAATATTTTCGATTGGTTTGCGGTCTATCTTGGGATGGAGTGAGGATAACGCAAGACTTGTCAACGATGATGTGTCGTTCAGAAAATTGCCTGGCCTGTGGTACGTCGTAAAAGGTGCAAAAGTGTGACGGAACGTGACTCGCTCTCTGCTCGTCTTTGTACCCTGGCCAAGGCAGTCGGGGACTGCGCGTAACGCGTAAGTGTATATTTAGTCGGCAGGGCTGCAAAGACAATGCAGTACTCAGCATCTAGGAAGCACCAATGGCATCAATTGCAAAAGTCCAGTCGACCATTTCCTTATATCGAACAGATGCATCTGCTTCCACGTGAAAAGGAATTTCAAAACAAAAGTTATTTTAACGAAAAACCTCTTTTGTAATACATTTATTAAGAAAAAACAGATTTCGGAATTTGTGTCTCAATATGAATCGACACTTTTTTAAACTCAATTTACTTAAATATTCTCCTTTATGACGTGATTTCACTGTACGAAGCGTATGCGATTCTAGACTTCAAACATGTTACATTTTCAAAAAAAAAAAAATGGTTGAATTTTCAACCAAAAACAAAAAACAAAATTATCAATCAGTTTTGAATTTACAACAAAACAGTTGAACTTTCAAGCAAATGGGACGAATTTTCAACAAAATAGTTGAATTTTCAAACAAAACAAAAACGAATTTTCAACAAAATAATTAAATTTTCAATCAAAAAAGATGAATGCTAAACCATGTAATAGCTGAAATTTCACCCAAACAAGTTTTTAATTTTAAATGAAAAATAGTTGGATTCAACCAAATAGGACAAATTTTCAACTAGATAGTTGAATTTTCAGTTTAAAAAACTAATTATGAACCAGAAAAAAACAAGTTTTCAAAAAATAGTTAAATTTTCAACGAAAAAGATGAATGCTCAACCAAAAAAATTGGTTTTCAACTAAAAATGGAATTTCCAACGACGTAGTACAACCTTTAACCATACAATTTAATTTTCAACCAGAAGGGATGAATTTTTTAAATAAGATTTGAGTTTTAAAGCTAAAGAGTCGAATTTTTCAGAAAACCGTTGACTATTAAACACAAAAAAATAAATCTTCAACTCAAAAGTTAATTTTCATCAAAGATGGATGATTTTTCTACAAAAAAGTATCTAGTATATTTCAACGAAATAGTTGAACTTTCAAGCAAAAGAGGCGAATTTTCAATAAAATAGTTGAATTTTTAACCAAATAATTGAATTTTCAAGTACAAAAGACGAATTTTTCACAAGATAGTTTTTAAATTAAATAGTCAACAAAATAGTTCAATTTTTAACCAAATAGTTCAATTTTCAACCTAATAACATGAATCTTCAATCAATTGTTCGAATTTTCAAACAAAAAGATAACTTTTTAACAAAATAGTTGAGTCAAATTCTCAACCAAAACAGATAAATGTGCAATCAAACAGTTGCATTTTTAACAAAAAAATAAAAATTCCACCAAAAGAGATGAATTAAAAAAAACCACGAATTTTCAACAAAAGAGTTAAATTTTCAACCAAGCAAGATTTTTCTGTCGAGAGAAATAAAATTTCAACCAAATTGTTTAATTTTCAAGCTAAAAAGATGAATTCTCTACAGAATAGTTAAATTTTCAACCAACAAGTTAATTTTAAAACAAATAGTTGAATTTTATATCAAAATAATAACATTTTCAACCCAAAAAAACGAATCTTCAACAAAACAGTTGAGTTTTTAAGCCCAAAGGACTATATTTGTACAGAATGTGGAATTTTCAACCCAAAAATATGATTTTTGAACCAAATAGTTTAATTTTCATCTAAAAACGGTCAATTATCCACCAAAAATGGAACAGTTAAATTTTCAGTTCAAAACATAAATTTTCGTGAAAAAACGAATTTTCAACAAAATAGTTAAATTTTCAATTAATGAAATGAATCTTCAAGAAATGAAATGAATTTTTATCAAAGTATGTAGTTCAATTTTCAACCAAAAAAGATGAATTCTCGAAGAAAAATGTAATAGTTTAATTTTCAACTCAAAACGATCAAACCGAAAAGAACAAATTTTCAACAAAATAGCTCAATCTTCAACCAATAAAATAAATTTTTAATAAAGAAGTTGAACTTTCAACCAAGCAGTTAAATTTTCGATAAAAAGATGACATTTCAAAAAAATAGTTGAATTTTCAACAAAAAAATTAAATAAAAAATATAATAGAAGACTTTTCAATACATAAATATTAACTCCAAACCAAAAATAGTTCGATTTTCTTATTGGGTTCTAGTAATTCAGTTCGCATTTTATTGAAGAAACGAAAAAAGGGGAAAAAGCAAAAATATCTTGAAAACAAGATAAAAAAGAGGAATTCTTAAGGGGGGGGTATACTATTTAATTTTTTTTTTTTTTATTTTTTTTTTATTGGCTTATCTGAATGTACATTCTTTCAAGATTATTGTGTCCAAATTTGAAGCAAATCGAAGCAAAATTAACTGAAGAGTGCTCCGCTCGGCTTGGTGCCGTCTAGGACGTTGCTAGTTATACCGGCGCCGCGATTCGTACTTTTTCTTCAGTATGCATCAGTCTTGCTTATAGTGTATAGATAAGGCCTGTATATACTCGGAGTCTATTTATAGATCAAGTGAATGTATACAATTCAGAGCAGCAGTCGAAATATAAGAGTGTGTCTCAGTTTTAGTTTATGCATCATCGCTTTCGGTTTAGTACGTCTGTTAGCAAAATGCCGAAAAAAATTTGTAGAACAGATCGCAAAGAATTTGGTACGCGGTTAGACAGACCAAAGAAACAAAAATTTCCACAGAAGCGTAAAATAGACACTGTTGAGGCGTCAAGTTTCTGTTCAAAAAAAAATCAAACCAGATACTTCTGTGGAAATCGAGGAGGTTCTTGACAAACAGTACAGAATTCTAGATTTTGTACTAGTGTTTTCAGCAATTTCTGCGTTAGTTAAATGTGTAAAGTGCGCAGAATTCTACGAAGGCAGAAGCAAAAAGATGCTTTGGATTATGCAGCTGACAGTTCTGTACTTTATGGACCTGGAATTGATGACTCTGTGTAAGTATATTAAAAAGAAACTTGCTTACTGACGTGTTATTAGAATTTTTCAATACAAAAAACTTTAAACGCATTTTTCTCGAAACCACATTTTAAAAGTCCGTGGACAACGTAATTTCAAAACTAATAAACCGATCCTTTTCAAATTTGGTACACATTTTCTACGTATAATTTGCTAGGTAATGTAGCGAGGATTTTTTTGTTTGTTAATAATTATTAATTTTGCAATAACAAATTGTGCGAATTTTTTCGCAAAAATCGCTGTTTTGACTTCAAAATGTCAAGAAAAATTCAAAATTCGAATTAAAAAAAATTCCTCGCCTGATTACCTGCGAAAAATGATTATCTAATGAAAAAAATTTGATTTGTTTGTTTCAGATAATCCAGTGCTGAGATATGCTGTCCACCGCAAAACGTCTTTTGCTCGAGACACTTCGGGAGACTTGACGCCACCGGCTCAATTTTTAATATTTTTCAATGAAATTTGTGTGGAATATTCTTCGAGCCGTACTCTATTATGTACACTTTTATAAAATAAATTTGCATTTACAGAAGCGAGTAGAAAAATTATTGAAAATTACCCTTTTTTTTAACGAATTAAGTATACCCCCCCCTTAAAAAAAAGATTTAACGAATCAATCAAAAACAGGGGAGTAGGGCAAAGAGTGTGAAGTCTGCGATTCGCTACCGTAGAAGCGGAGGGGGTCTGAGCCCTGATTGGCCGTGTCTTCATTATATAATCTAGGCGCAGCACGAGCCACCGGCAATCTTCAATCAGCCACCTACCATCTTGCAACAAACTGGCCAAGGAAAAACTCTAAAAAGTCTAGAAAAGTATCAGAATAAAAAATATGAACCCTTCCTCATCGAGCTTCTTCTGGGTCCTGTACATCAAATTTGTACCTAATTTGGAACTGTTTAAACCCCTGCTTTAATTTAGACCCTTTCTAATTTCGGCAATAGTTTGAACACTTTCAATCTGGAAAACCCCTAGATGGTCTGAAATTTTTCTCTTGCTTTAAATCGACCCGAATATCAAGAGGATGGTTCAAAATTGGACAATGTCTGTGCTCGTGAAAAATCCCGGATGTTAGTTGAAGAACCAGGTAGTGCGCTTAGAGGAACGTAGCGCACGCATCATCTACGCCAAGTATGTACTTAAGAAAAAAAGAACCGGCTTCTGTGTACTCGGCCTGATGCCAGAGTAAAATTAGCCTTTTATAACGAGTCGATTACCTATAGACATGTAATGACGATTCATCACTTTTCAAATCTTTCCGCTCGATCTTACGGAATTATCGACTATTTCGTCACGTGATTGCGGTTCTCTGGGTCAAAATATAGGAGACCTGGATAAAATGTGATGTGTCTTTCTATGGGGCCTTCCATAAACTACGTTACTAATTTCAGGAGATAGGGGGGTAGCACCAAAACTACGGTTGGGAACAGGTTGAGGGGGTCAGGGTTGAAAATTCTAGTATTTCGTTGAAAATTTAATTATTTTGTTGAAAATGCAACTATTTTGTTAAAAAATCATCTTTTTTGGTCATGAATACAACTGCTTGGTTGAAATTTGAACTACTTTGTTAAAATTTATTTTTCTGTTGAAGGTTTAAAGCCTTTTTTGGTAGAACATTAATCTACTTCGTGAAAAATTCATAATTTTAGTTGCATATTGAACTGTTTGGTAAAAAAATCATGTATTTTGTTGAAAATTCGTCTTTTTGGTTGTAAATGTAACTATTTTGTTGAAAATCAGTTTCACTTTTGGTTGATAATTGGTTTTCTTTGGTACAATTTTCGTCTTTTTTGGTAGAGAGTTAATTTTTTAAACTGAAAATGTAAATATTCTATTTTTTGTTAAAAATTGATATTTTTAATTGAAAATTGATCTTTTCTAGTTAAAATTCAACTATTTGTTTGGAAATTCATGTATTTTGTGAAAAGTTCGTCCGTTTTTATAGAAAAATCTGCTTTGGTTGACGATTCAATTTTTTCATGAAAATTCTTCTCTTTTCTTGAAATTAACTGTTCTTGATTATAATAAAAAAAATTTATGATAGAAATATCAATTATTACATGTTTCGTGGAGAACTCATCTTTTTTGGATGAAAAATCCACTATTCGGTTTAAAGTTCAACTACCTTGTAAAAAATGCATTCTTCTTTTGTTTGAAAATTCATCATTTCAGTAAAAAATTCAACTGATGGGTTGTACAGTATCTTTTTTGTTGAAAAATCATTTTTTTTTTAAATTCAACTGTCTTGTAAAAAATTTGTGAAAATTTTGCGAGGAAATTCAAGTATTTGGTTAAAAATTAAATTATTTATTGCAAACATTAAGCATTTGGTCCAAAATAGCCCAAAATTTTACTCATGTATTAACTTTAAGCATCCCCCCCCCCACGAAAAAGAAGAGAAAATAATTTAAGAGATATACATCGAACTTTAAACTTATACGATACATTTGTCGTAAAAATAAGTTTTGGTTAGCAACTCGAAAAATGATATTTTATTTTATTATGAGGTTACTATTTGTCTAAAAAAAATAAGAACTAAACGCGAGATTTCCCATATATTTTGAGTCCAGCAATTTGTTATATGAGGTGGTTACATTGTATTACTTACTAGAAAAAAAGGGCAGGGAACTATAAGACTTGAGATGGCTCAGAGAAGTTTGTTGAGTACTTTCTAGTTTGCTTAGCTGCTGTCTATAAAATGTCTAGGTTGTTACGAAATGTAAACACTTTTTACATTGAGCATTCTTCAAACTAACATGAAATTATTGTACACTTTTGACATTCTTTTTTAACCATTTATGATTACTATTTCCCAAAGAAACATTAAGTTGGCTGAACTGAACCTTTTATAGTACATTTTTATATGGCAGTTAATTTTTTAATCCCTGTGTTTTAACCGTGAATAATAAACTTCCTATTTTTTTTTTCAAATAAAATCCACTACCTTGTAACAAAATATTTGACAAATGTACTAAAAAAATATCGTTTTTAAAATAAAAATATTTACATACAATATGAAAAAGTTTAATTCAAAATAAAAAAAGTAAATGAATGAAGTTTAAGAATAGAGATTCATAAGAAAGTTTACATTAATAAGATTATATAAGTAAGTACTCATCAATAAATATGTCACGAATCATTTAGCAAAAGAAAAATCAAGTGGGACATTATATAAAATAAATTTCATAATGAAGAAGGATTTTTTGAATTAGAAAAAAATAATTATACATTGTTATTTTTAGAACATTTTCTCTCTGTATATCAGTAACCAGAAATTGATGGCCAGACGAAAATAATTAGTAAGAAAATCGATTTAATTTCTACCTATCAAAATATCATAGGTACTGAAATAGCTGTTCCCACCTTATAAATATTTTATTTGCAATCCAAACTACATTAACTTATCAGAAGACATCTTCAATTACCATATTTATATCTGTCATCAAAAAGTGAATGAATAAAAGTAGGAGATTATTTTTTCCTTCCAATTCGTTCAATAATATTGGATAATAACTTAAATAAATATGGAAGTAGAATGCAGCAAGGATTTTCGATTCATGAATATCATGCCGTCTACTCTTATTACACCGCATAATCAATACCACATTGATTATCATTTCCATACACGAGGGAATGCGGTTTATATATTTTAAGCCTATATAGATGACTCGTGCTCCATCTATAATACAGAGATCAAGCAGAGGCACACTAACACAACCCCTAAATAATTGATTTCTTTAAAGCGGAGGCAATATTCCCGGAGCTACTTTAAAGCGAAATGCAAGTTAGTATTTTAAACATGTGCGCTCTTAATCAGAGACTAATGATTTGCAACGAATATTTCCCCATGAGAAATGAGTTTTAAACATAAAGACAAAAATTATTGTTATTTAGAGTTCTAACTTAGTGAGATATAAAACTGATGCAAGCTCTGAAGATTATCTAATTTGCATACAAAATTTTCTTTATTTACGTAAAAAAAGCGCAATTATCATCATTGTTGCGAACCTTTTTTCATAAGAGATAATTTTGTAAAGATGAAACTGAAGGTGGATGAATCTGTCAGTTTGACATCTTAAAATAATATTTTACTTGAACATGCCAACCTAGCAGAATATTTAATCAGATAACCTGCAACTGAAAATATGTTTCATTGGGTTTATTTGTATTTTTAAAATTTAATAATCTCTAGAGGTGAAGGAATCAGCTAATAACGGAACCTGCCAAATTCCCATAAGAAACGAATGAAGATGCTAGAGTCGAAAGAACAGGTGATGGGAATGCAAGTTGACCCCAAAATCCTGAGGCACGGACTTGACCTAACCGGTTGTAGATCTGGCATCTTCAGCTCTCTTTAGCCCAATTTCTCTGAATATGACGCCTGTCATGTATATAAAATATCATAAAAGATTGGCATAAACACCAATAGCAAAAGCACCAACACCAACACCACCACCATCAGCACCATCAACCGTACTGCTTGACAAATCACTATCCGCAAAAGCACCATGTTACTCCGGACCTTTGACACTCTAACCAGACTTACACTTGTTCCAGTGATCGTGGGGCTGGCCCCCGAGGTGATCAGTTGACTCGAGATCCTGATGGTGATCGTGATTGTTGTTACTATCGGCTGCTAGGACAGTCGGGTGATGATGGTAGGGCTGCACGCGGTGCAAGTTACTATTGTTCCGATCTTGATGATCGGGGTGATTCCTGGCGATGGTCCGGTGCGTCGCTGCTACGGGCACCGTAGACTCCGTTCCAGTGTCCTCGACGGTACGCATCGCACATCCGGTACCGGTTTACCTTCCGCTCGAGATCATCCTTGCTCGGTTAGAATGTTCTTCTTTTGATAAGTTAAAGAAAGATCATCAGAGGAATATCACCAGAGATCACCAGAGGTAGGTCCTCCCGATTCGAGGGTCCATCGCCAGTTTTCAGAGCTCGATCCTTCCCCAGTCATAAGCAAAAGGGAGCGAAAGTGAAAGAGAAAAATAAAAGGGGCTGCTGACGTAGAGTCCGACGTCACAACGCTACTGGGGAATATGGATCTATCCCTTAAAGCTCAAGTCACGTGCTCGGCAAACTGGGTGGCTCGATTCGCAACTAAAATTTCCTTCCAGAGGTTTAAGAGAATTGAAAGGACTTTTGAGTGGATTTTAACTAAGGTGTTGGATGATTATTAGGGACGACTACTAATTCACTATTGCAATCCTTACGGTAAATTTGAGTGAAGGTTCTAGGAAAACTTGTATGATTGAAGGTCCAGGAGAACAATTAAGGGAATCCTTGGTATTTATGAATGACACTTGGACAACACCGAGATCACATTAAGTGAAACCGACCTGCGTCCGTTGTTGAGCAAGGATCCTTCTGACCGAAGGGAATCCTCTCGATGGAAAAAGCTCCGTTGCGGAGCCCGAGGATCTCAGTCCTCGGCACGCGCATGCAGACAGCTTCCAGGTGATTATCCTCTATCACGACCACCTTCTACGGGAAGGTTTCACTCTTCGCCTTTCCGGGCGCAGTCTCACCGATTTTTGCCCGATTTTGCATCTGCGGAATCCCGGAACACTGGTGGTCCTCTTGGGGTAACTTAGCACTAATTCGAAGACACTGATCTTCACCGATTAAATTTGCGTTTGACTTAGTGAATTTGTGTTTGACCTAGTGAATTTGAGTTTGACCGATTGAGAAGGATTTTACTTGGAAATTCAGAGGCAAACTCTCTCACGAAGTGATGATTCGTGACATTTTGGACACTCGACACGAGGTAAGCACGTTCGCTGTTCGAGGAGATTGAGAGCGAGAGGGTTCAGAGGGCTCGCACGAAAGGCCGGCCTCCGCGTAACTGAGTCTCGATCGCGCTTGGCGCGCCGCTATATTAAAACCGTACTGTGTGTAGAGTGGCGAACGGCGCTTCCATGACGTCGTCGTGACGTCATATACCCTGGGACGCACGCGGCGGATCGATGGACGAGGCACGCGCCCCCATTGGCTTGCTGCTCGATGATGCCACGAGATGACGTCATTCAGCTTTAGAGCCTAGCAGCCACCAGCCACCCCGCTAGCGTGTTTCTAACGGTGGTGGAGGAGCAGCCGCGGTATCGCGAAGAGGGAGAGTTGCAGGTGGCTTCCTCCGTCTCACCTGCCTCTGAGATACCCTTGAGTCATTCTGTATCTGAGAAGGAGGAAGTAAGAGCGACTCATGGAGGTTCTCACGATTAGGAAGAGGACGCTCTTCCGGAGGATGAGGATCGTTGAGTCCCTGCTTGTGGTGACGTTGATGCAACTTCCATTCATAGAGTAGCAACCCTCCAAACCGGAAGCCCTTTGAGTAGCCTACTCCTACGACTTACGCGCGACCTACACCTTTTCCGAGTCATTGGTCTGGTTGTAAAGTTGACTGAACATCGGTTGTACGCATGTCAACGCGGAGGCGGTGCGTGAGATAATGGAGAACCAGGGCCAGGTTTCAATGGAGCCCTTGAAAGGTGATGAGGGATTGGATTTTTTTTTGGTTGAGAGAAAAAGAGAAGGGATAATAGGAGTAGATAAGAGAAGAGAGGGATGAGAAATGGGGAGTGACGATGAAAGCGTCTGTCGTCGAGCGGACTGTTTCTACTGATTATGAGTAAAGCGGCGACGTCCCATTGTCAGTAGTAACGGGCGGTGTTTATACTGGCAGGTTGGACTAGTTAACGCCGGTTTGACGTTTTAGTTAGACGAGATAGTTTGCTCTCGTTTTGGATTTATGGGATTCAAATGATGCATTATCCATTGGATTATGTAGGTTGTCTGGAGCAAAGACATACTCTTTAATTATCATTTCTAACACTAACCTCTTCCATATCGATTCTGCTTAACTCTTTTTATACGAAAAATACAAAATTTGTATTCGGCAGTGGCATTGGTAAACGTTTTATCTATACTGGTCAATATAAATATTTAAAACACAGTAATGTCATTTTTCATTCAAGCTTTATAATTTAAGTCCTTTTGAAGAGTCACTTCACTTTTGAAATGCTGCGTTATAATTTTCATATATTTATCACTAGTTTATGAAGGAATTTCATACCAGCACACATGTTTTTAATAACAGAAATATCGAGCGGCGCAGTTTATTTAATATATAGAAAATCAGGAATTCACAGAAATCTGAAATAAAATTAACAGTCATATTGTATTAATGTTTTATATTTGAAACTTCTTTTCTCACACGTTTTGGCGTTAATGCCACTCGATTTCATAGCGCGCATCTGAATGAACTTTTCAAACGCCTTCCTGATATAAAATATTGGGGTTAATTATTATAAAAATATATCATGAATCTGAGAGTATAATCACAATGAACGTTCGCGTCACAGGAAGCTAAATGGTTCATATGAAAAGCCAAGTAGTAACTCAAATACTATATAAACAGTAAAAAGAGTGGAGTATGTCGCCGGGCTTTGAATGAAATGTCCTATAAATTAATAATGAAATGCGATTTTGATGTCTGTATTTTTTAGTGTGAGGCTTACATTATCAGACAATATATATCATTACTTGGAACCTTTTTTTAACTACATCATTATTTGACATTTAATTAATTCGAGGTTTATGCATTTCGGCCAGCATGCCCCATACCATGGGGCATGGTGACTGCCATATTACTGCCGGTTTATTTCAACAATATGAACCTTGCTGGATAAAAAGTGTACAATATAATAATTTCTAAGAGTATAATTAAACGAAAAAAAATTACTCGAGACATGATCAACACTTAATAAATGTTTTCTTATCACTCTGAGTAAAGTATGTGCCAAAACCCAGTTATGACCTCTTGCTCCCTGACAATTCTATACAGCGTGTATCTATTTGCAATTGCCTTTATTAGATATCTTGTTTACGGACAGGTACCAAAGGCGTGAAAATTCAAAACAGACATTGATAAATAATATTCGAAATCATATTGATTGAGTTTATTTCATATTTTATTTTTTATCATGAACTGAGGAATATTAAAATTAAATTTAACAATCAAATAAATAATAAAAAAGTATAGGAAAAGTTTTTTTTTCTGATTTGCGTTTTCAGTGACTGCAAAATATGTGAGGATTTAGGATGCGAAAGCAATAGAAGCTGCTATTCTTCACAAATTATTTATTGAACTCCAAAATTTTTGCTCCATGAAAAGGCAACCGAGTTGAAAATGTTTTCTTTAATTTTCAGTTTATTTATAGTGAAAGATAAATCTTGATAAATCATAGTTATATATATTATATTTAGTTCTTAATAAAAAAAGCTTTTCCTTTCTGAAAGGAACACTCACTGTAGAATCCAGGATATAAAATTGTGGAAGTAAACTAGAAAAATATGCAGGATTGTATGTTCATTAAAAAATTGAACAATATTAAAATTACGAGATTCACAAGACAAATAGCTCTCTGAGTTTTTCTACATCACCGATCAAGTAACCGAAAATTATCCAACACTGTTACGATCTCCTCCAAATTGTTCGGCCTTCATACCCTGTATGTAAGGGATCATTCAAATATTACGTAACACGTTTTTAAAAAAATAAAGACCAGATTTGAATTGGCGTGATGTTGAGAAGGACAAATTGATATAAATGATATAATATATATAAATGATATATATAATAATATAAATGGCGCGTTATGTAAAACTTGAATGGACCCTAATGTTGTAAGATTTAATTAATTTTAATATATTTAGAACGTTTATAGAGTCAACTTATGATATCAGAAGTAAAACAAAATACTTCACCTATTAAACGATAACTTTGTTATAAATAAGTCTTTGAAAATTTGCTGTAAGTGCTTCATTTCTGTAAAATACTTTTCCAAATGCTTTCGTCAAAACCGTACTTTTATAAATATTCTTCTGACACGTGTTTTAAAACAGAAATCGCATTACAGCACTATTTCTCCAACTAGAAAAAGCCATTTCATGCAAACAATTAATATAAAAACAAATACGTTATTTGAAATTGACACCGTGCCCCACACCGGAATCATACCCCAATCTCACCTAATTCCTAAAACAAATGCCGCAATTTTACATTAAAATAAAAAGCTTAGGTTATTTTATTGTGTTTCTAGTAGCTGAAAAAAGACTACATGAAAGTTTGAGAACAAAATTCTCTTAGTTCGCACAACGCGGTCAAAGTTCAAAATTACAACAAATTTCATTTTGATTCTTATTTCAAGCGAATAACTTTTTTTCTTATTTGGGTAAACCGTAAAAGTTGTATACTATGATAATCAAAGTGCCTATATAGTATAAATATCATCAAAAATGGTATTATGTTCGCAAACTCAAGTCAAAGTATCGAAAATAGTCAAAATGACGAAAAATTTTATTTTCCTCGTTATTTGCAGGCTAATAATTTTTTTTTTATTTAGGTGAACGGTAAAAGTTGTAAACTGATGATATAATTGCCTACCCAGTATAGATCTCGTTAAAAATTATCTTATGTTCGGTACCTTAAGTGAAGTGTGCGAATATAAGATCATTTTTGGCGAGGTGCATAGTATAGGATACAATTTTTACTGATCATCTAAATCCGAAAAAATTTATTGGCTTAAAAATAAGGAGGAAAATGACATTTTTCGTGATTTGTCAAATTTTCGGTACTGTAACTTGAGTGTGAGAACGGAAGATAATTTTTTTATGAGATACATACTGTATGGGCACTTATATCATTATAGTACACAACTTTTATCGTTCACCCGGATCAAACCAAAATTTTGTTTCAAAATAACGAGAAAAATATATTTTTTCTTGTGATTTTCTCCTTTGACTGCATTGTGCAAACTAAGAGAATTTTTTTTTCTTGAAATTTTAGGAAGCCATTTTGACAGCAACTATAAACTTTTCAGGCCCCCTGGAAAAGGAAAGATCAACTTTTTTTCATACGCCCTAGTGTTTATAATAATTATCATTCGGAGATGGCAGGAAGTCCAAATTTATGAAAAAGATAAAATAATCCAGTTTATTTAGTTGTGCACATTATTAATTTTCCAGTTTGTGATACATTTTAAAATATTGTAGTTTATGGTTTTCACCGATATTACCATGACGAGTTTTAACTTTAGAAACTTAGGAAAGCAGGAAAAGTTTTTAAAATTATTCAAATTCCGTTCTCAAGTTTTGAAAAATGAAAATACCGGTTCCCGCTCAGAAGATGGCGAGTGCGAGGGTAAGATACTCTTACGCAAGAGACTATAGTAAAACGCAAAGCAAATTCAGCGCCGAGTTTTCGCTCGTAGACTTTTGCTGCTGCATATACTTGTGTTCTTTGATGCACATACTACACCTGCCTATTTATAGCTAGATAGGTACTCATACTAGGCCAAATACTTTGTATCAACGTCACCTTTGGCATCCACATATTGAAAAAAACGTCATTGATTGGGAGTTCCGAATATATAATTATAAATAAATTAAATAGTAATTGAACTTAGTTAAATAAAAATTGTATGGACGTAAAGGAAGCTAAAGTTGTATGCCAGGGCAGGAATGTGTGAAGAAAAATAGTTTATAAGAAATGTGTGATGAAGAGTGTCAGTGGAGTGAGAGACGCCTGAAACGAAAGAACTTGGATATTAATTGTCCCTCGTGGAGAGCTTCACTTAGTGGATGTGATTATAGTAAAGAGTATGGATCTTACTATGCTGTAATCTGTCAGCTTGCGTGCGTTTGCGTGATCTATGACATATGATGACTTTGTGAAGCTCTTCGCCTGGGATGATTGCTAGAGAGACTTATCAGCGACCTCCTCCTATACTTTCCTATAGTTTCCTTCCTCACTTTTCTCATATGAATTACTTGACCGCCAGCAGTATAACGAGACTGGAACCGAGTGAATTACGCTTACCCCGAAAGGGATTTAGCTTACTGGTATAATAATAATAATATTATTAATAATAATAATTCAAGTTTCTTCTGCTAACACGAAAAAAGCTCGTATTCAACACATTACTACTCAAAAGAGAGCTCAAAAGTAACGCATTACAGTTATAATAGTACTTTTAGAAAATTTGTAACACGTTATCGTGACGTAAATTTAACTGAATTAGAATAAATTCAAACAAATTGAGATAAAATTGAATGAATTCAACTGAATTTGAAGTGAATTCAGTGCAGTATATAAAACTGAATTCTTTTGAATTCCATAGAATTTAACCAAAATTTACGTAAATTAACCCTCCCTGGTCACACTTGATTATAATTATACGATGGGCACAGTAACATAGTGACCTGAGCCGTTTTGTAAACATTTCCTGTAATTTTTGTATTTGTCCCAAGGGTCTTGTTAAATTCCCGGGCGGAAAAATTATACATAGTCGGAAATATTATATCTAATTTTCACTTGTTTTATAAATTTGTTATATAAAAAAAAATTGGACATCATATATAAATTTTCCGCCTGGGTTTGAGGGAATACTTTAAACATCTTATAAGAACGTGAAGCAATTGTTTAAAAGAAATCAGAAATTTTTTTAATAAAAAATTGATACCAAATTTCAAAAATAAGATTTTTTGCGAAAAATGTCTTCTGTGGATGGCAATTTGTACTAAATTTTGTTAAATTCAAGCCAATTCTATTGATTTGAAGTGAATTCGATTTATCTAAAAGGAATTAAATTAGATTAAAGTGAATTCAATTTATTCCAAATAAATTATATTGACTTTAAGCGAATTCCATTGATTGCAAATGAATTCTATTGAGTCCAAGTAAATTGCATTAATTTCAAGCGGATTCTAGTTGAGATTTATTGTTTTCAGGTGAACTGAAATGAAGTGCATTCTAAATTAATTTGAATTAATTCAACAGAACTACAGAGAATAAAACAAAATCAGATTACATTTGATTAAATTCCACTGAATACAAGAGAATTAAATTCAAATTTATATAAATTCAACTAAGTTAAGATAATTTTAATTGAATTCAAGTGAGGTAAATTGAATTGGTAAAATCAACTGAAAATTATTATTATTGATAACGCAAAACATTTTTCGCCGTGAACTAGTCACGCAAACACAATACTGAAAATGTTTATTTTCGTATGGCCAAATAATTTCGTTACTATGGAACCAACACATTTTTTTTATTGTTCCAATAAAATTTTGGTTACAAATGACAGAAAAATCTGCGACCTCAACAAGCTAATCATCTAAAGTAACATTCAAAAATTTGATAAAGTAACTTTACCATTACATGATTACCAATGACAAAAGTTCACATGTTGACGTTTCTAGAAAACAGGAGCTTTTCAAGTAGAGCTTTACTTTCAAACGCTGCAAATCAATAAGTCACATTTTGATTACTGCCAACTGATCGTCTGATGTTCGGCTTTTTTCCCAAACACAATGCTTCGCGAATTAGTGATTTTTCCTGTCAGCCATCTTGTGAGTCTTATTTTTATGGACCAGTTCAACAAGAAAATAGTTATTGATGATTTACAACTCTCATATAAAAGTCGTACATTGCCCACACGCTACGTTGGAACAATACATCATTAAAACAAATACAATACGGATGTTATTAAGAGTGGGGCTTCAGAGGTCGTACCTTGTCACTTAGCACTTACTTCTTTGGGGCGAGGAAAATTAATTACACACACAAATAAATGTATTGCCTAATGCAATAGATATAAATATGCAAATGAACAGTTTCGAGTCCTAAAATGTTATAATGAGATGTAGGAGTCTATTCAAATTGTGGGTACAAAAAATAAACAAATAAATTCTCATTGATTAATTTAAAAGATCCTACAATTAGGTGAAAATAAAATGACTGGATTTTTAGGGGCCGTGCATAATTTAGGTAAAGTTTTTTTTTTTTGAAATTTTGAACTACGTAACCTCCTTTGGTAGGGTCCGTAAGTTGTAACCCCTCCCCCTCACCCCCTATGTTACGTAATTTTTTCTGAATAATTTTTTTTCGAGAATGTAGTCATTATTTTTTCATATGCTTCCTACAAACCAGTGGAATTTCCAACCAAGTAATTAAATTTTCAACCAAAAAGATGAGTTTTCAACCAATAAGATTAATTTTTGATTAATAAAGATGAATTCTTAACAAAATACATAACCTTTTAACCAAATGGTAGAATTTTCCAAAAACGTATTTTCTACAAAAATGTTGATTTTTAAACAAATAGTTGAACTTTATACAAAATTGTTGAATTTACCAGCTAGAAAGATGAATTTTCTACAAAACTGTTGAATTTTCAACAAAAAAAGTAATAGTAGATATTTCTACCAAAACAGGTTTTAGTTTTAAATAAAAAACAGTTGAATTTTACCAAAAGAGGCTAATTTTCAACAAAATACTTGAATCCTTAACTAAAACAGATATATTTTCAACTATTTATAATTTTAACTAAAACTAAAATAAAATATTTGTTTTCTACCAAAAAGACGACTTTTTAACGAACTACATGAATGTTTAACCAAATAGTTGAATTTCAACTTATATACGCATTCAACAAAATTCAACAAAATATGTCTGGGGGCTGTATGGGGGCCGTGTGTCACCAGAAATTGCTGAATAAGCTGCTATGCATGGGCAGGTGCGTCGCTAATCTTTAGGCTCATCCTCAAATCTCGGCTAAAATTTGCCAGTCAATAGTTTTTTTGGAATTCCGCGAACTTCCTTTATCTCTCTCACGGTTGAACGACGATTTTCATAAATTAACACTCGCACGTGCTCGCACTTTCTGAATCATAACGATGATTTGAAAACATGTGTGGCCAAGGTTTTGGCAAAATTTAATGCACACACTTTGTTCGATGCGTTTCGTCATCATGAAATGGGAAGCGTACCTGGTAAAACGTTTACGCAACTGCATACACTATAGTCGTCTAAAGATTCATAGGCCCGTTTCACTTAGCAGGGGGCCTCACAGAGGTCCGCCCTAAATTGTAAATACCTTTTTGTAACAATAGCGCAACTAGGTACAAACTTGAAGCACAAGGTCAGATACTTTCCGGACAGACATCGTGCTTCCTTTTTTAAGCTGTCAGCTTGAGTTTATAAACGTATGTTTCGCAACATGTTGCCTTAAAATCATCCAACTGTCAAATTTTAAGGAAGCTATCGTTATTATACATTTCTAAGAGCAATAGATACTTAGTTGCACTCTCAAGTCTGCCTGATGTGATATGATTCACGACTTCGATTCACAGCCAAGTTTTTAAAGCACAGGTGTAAAATATATTTTCAACTTTAAAATAAACACAATATTAAACTGTTCATATTACTACTATGAGAGCAAGAATGCATTAGATGACAGTGAGACTATTCTTAAGCTTTTAAGAGATGCTAAATAATTTATAATAGAGCTCATTTTACATTTATTTCCCATTCTCCGACTGAGTAATATTTCCGACTTCTCAAAGTTATCAAGTGCATAAATCATGTGGATATTCTTGTAGTTTTCAAATTGCTCTTTGAGTCGCCATGAAACTCATAATTTCGAATTCTTAGTACTATACTAAAGTAAAGAGTGCATAATTTTATTTTTATTTCAATTAAAGTCATTTTATTTATTAAGTTCGTGTTAATATAGTATAAACGAAAAAAGATATTCAATCTTGACTAAAACGGAATACCGATGTACACATTAAATTGGTATAGGATAAGAACACGTATTGATTGCACAAAAATACATTCCCCTTTCGAGTTTCACGCAAATTGGCAAGAGGCCGTAGGCGTCAGGCGTGACTGCACTAAATTACAATAATCGTCGGACCGTCATTTTAATGAATAATAATATTTTCTTTTTTAAATCCCCGATCGTGAATTATGGTTAATGAACGTATACTGTTTTAACGCTTATATTAATTATCACAAGTTTCACGCGATGTACGAGTTTGTATGAACGTAAATCTACACTCTTGTGTGGTCTTCCATTAATTTGCAACTTTCAATCTTTGCAAAATTTCGTGCATACATCTTACATGGAACTTGATGAATGTTCTTTATTTGAAGTTTCTGCTGCATTATTGGTTTGTTTATTTGTTGTTTATTATTATTCCTTCATGATATTTCATTGCTCGATGATAGATTTCTTTCTAAGTTCAATTAATATTTCAGAAATTCAATTTACACTTTTGTGGAAGTATTACTAATTCAGTCTATCGAACGAAAATTCGAGTTTTTTTTATGAATATTCCCCTGATTTTTATATTCGAAATTCGATATTCAAAATCTAAAAATAAAAACCAGGTCCATATTATCATATTGCTCAAGCAATATTGAAAGTAAAAAGATTTTGAACAGTAAGTTTTTCTAATAGAAAAATAGTAATCTCTTGTCCCTTGAAAATGTTTCATTAAAATATTTGTGAAGTCAAAATTTGAAATTGAACAATTTTGAAATATTCAAATTTAGGATTGTACAATTATCAAATATTCAGATTTGAATTTGTACGCTTTTTAATTATTCAAATTTTAAATGGGACAGTTTTGAAAGATTCTAATTTCAAATAGTACAACTTTGAACGAATTAATTAAATTGATTGATTAAACGGATGAATCAAATTCTTGGAATTTACCTTGGATTCTTTTGAACTCCCTTGAAATTTTTTGAATTCTCCTTGAATTTATTTTTCCAATTCTAGAATTGGAGTGCACGTCAAAATTGCTAGTCGTTAAATCCTCATTTAAAGTAAAATTTCCTAAATACCAGATTAAAATATCGCAAAAAGTAATTAAAATTTTAAAAATACTTTATTCCGCCATCATATGCAGAGAAGGGTAAGAAAATATCTTGTAGAATTAAACAACATAAAACATATGGCTTGATTTATCAAAAAAAGTTTTAAGTAGAATGTATCCATAAGAAGATTCAAAATTGTAGAATTGTGAACCATTAAAATTTTGAAATAAAAAATTTTTAAATGAATAGAATTTGAAATTGGACATTTTTGAACGATTCGAATTTGAAATAGTGCAGTTTTGAAGCAATAAAATTTGAAATTGTAAACTGTTGAACGATTCCAATTTAAAATTGCACAATTATGAATATTCGAATTTAAAATTTATTGTATAAATTGGACAATTTTTAACGATTCGAATTTGAAATTGTACTTTTTGTAACGGTTCGAATTAAAAATTGAATAATCTTGAACCATTTGAATTTAAAACTGTTCAATTTTAGATCATTTAAATTGAAAATAGTACAACTTTAAAGGAATTAATTAAATTAATTGATTAAAATTCAATGATTAACTGAATGAATTTAATTCTTTTAAATTTGTTGAATTCTTTCATTTCACCTGCGATTCTTTTTAATTTCCTTGAAGTTTTTTAATTCACCTAAGATGTTTTGAAATTGCACACTTTTGAAAGACAAAAACTTAACATTGTAAAATTTTGAACGATTCTAATTTAAAATTGTACAACTTTGATAAACTTAAATTTGCGAATGTACAATTTTGAAAGATTTAAAATAAAAATAGTACAATTGTTAAGGAACAAAATTTGTCATTGTACACTTTTGAGCCATTCCAATTTGAAATTGTACAATTATGGAACAGTTGAATTCGAAATTGTTCATTTTTTCAATATTCGATTTTGAAATTGTTCATTTTTAACAATTTAAATTTGAAAATGAACCATTTTGGATTATTCCAATTTTTTAATATTTTGAAAGATTCAAATTTGACATTGTACAATTTGAAAAGATTCAAAATTGAAATGGTACAATTTTGATATTTTGAGCCATTCAAATTCGACATTGTACCATTTTGAACCATTCAACTTCGAAATTGTACCATTTTTAAGGATTCAAATTTGAAATTTTACAATTTTGAAAGATTCTAATTGTGAGTACTACAATTTTTAACGAACAAAATTTGAAATTGTACACTTCTGAACGATTCCAATTTGAAATTGTGCAATTTTGAAATATTCAAATTTGAAATTGTACAATTTTAAAAGATTCAAAATTGAAATTGTACAATTCTGAACCATTCAAATTCGAAATTGTACAATTTTGAACCATTCAAATTCAAAATTGTACAATTTTGAACCATTCAAATTCAGAAGTGTACAATTTTGAACCATTCAAGTTCGAAATTGTACAATTTTAAACAATTCAAATTTAAAATTGGACAATTTTGAATTATTCGAAGTTGAAATACTAAAATTTTGAACGAACAAAAGTTGAAATTGTATAATTTTGAATCATTTAAATTTGAAATTGTACAATTTTGAAACATTAGAATTTGAAATTGTACAATTCTGAACGATTCCAATTTGATTTTGTACAATGTTGATACATTCGAATTTGAAATTGTACACTTTTGAAAAATTTAAATTCGAAATTGGACAATTTTGAACGATTCAAATTTGAACCATTCTTTACGATTCAAATTTAAAATTGTAAAATTTTGAACGTTGTAATTTCCAAATAAATAATTTCTAATCAAATCTACTTGGAACATTGATGTTTTAAATTTATAATTCTTCTTTAATTTGAAGACCTTTAAATAAAAATGACACATTTTGTAACCCCCTTTATTTAAAATTATTAATGGTAATGCTTAAACTCCATACTAAAAATAATAAAAAGAAAAGAGGGAAACAGATACTAATTTTTGAAAAACTGTTGAATTTAAAACAAATGAATAACTTGGAACATTCCCACTCTTCTCATGATTCCGCGACTTCCCTCTAATTACGAAAATAAAGTACTTTCATTCCCCTCTAACCGTTGGTGGTTTGCTGAAACCTATGATTTAACAATAATGCTAAAAATGTGTAAATTGCTCATAAAAATGATTTGATGCACAGTGTTTATAAAATATGAAAGAGGTATCGTGTATCTTTCTAGAAAATGAGGATTTTCTTAGTGCACGTATCGATGAGAAGAGGCGATAAGAAAATTCTGCAAGACACCTAGCAGACGGTTAAACTTTGTTTCTCTGCGTGATATCCACTTTATCGACACTACTTGCCTGCATAACCTGGGACGTCGGTCGAAACCGGACCCACCGCACGTTAATTCTCTCTAAATTCTTCCTCTCTCTCTCTCTCTCTTTTCTTGATTTCTCTTTCTCTCTCTCTCTCTTTCTTTATTTCTCTCCACGCCTCTCTTGGTTTGCCGATAGATCAGAGAACGATGGGCGATTAGCGCCGCGTGTGAAAGGGAAAGCGAGCGAGCGGTCTACTCCGTGGAGGACTGGAGGAGGACGAATCGACCCGGCTTGCCTGACTCAAGTCGACTCTACTTGACTCAGCTCGAATCTACTCTCTCTCCGCATCAACGTAACGTATTCGGTATCCCCATACCCCATCGCATCGCCCACTCGTACGATCGACCTGATCTTTGTCCATACATTGTTTGCGGAAATCGAGCTAATAAAGTCCCTTAACTTCCGTCAATAAAAAGTACTGGTACTCTCGAGTTTCCTAATGGGATGCTAATGTCAAGGCCATTCAGGCGCTGATCTACAAAGTGGCGAAACCGGTGACCCCCCCGCAGGATTTTTTAACTTATGGATCGTTCATAAACTACGTTACCAATTTGAAGGGGGTCACGCCAAAAACTACGGTTGGTAACAGTTTTGGGAAGGGGGGCTCCAGTGGAAGTAACGTTCCGAACTTAGATGATGAACTGATGATAAATTTTGAGAAAGTTTGAGACTTTTGCGAAAGATGTCCTTTCAACGGTGCAGTTCAACAATAACTTAATAAGTTTGAAAATCGCTTTCATATTTTAGACTTCACTCTTTCCCATAATCTCCTCTTTTCCCCTTTAAAATAAAAAATTATTAATTTACACTGTTTCTCGATTTTTCGTTTAAATTTTTTGCTTTGGTTTAGAATTCTACTATTTGGGTGAAAATTTAATTACTTTGTTGAAAATGCAACTATTTTCTAAAAAAATCATATTTTTTTGGTCAAATATTCAACTTGGTTGAAAGTTGAAATACTTTTTTGAAAATTTATGTTTTTGGTTGAAGATTCATCTCTTTGTTTGAAAATTTAACTATTTCGTTGGAAATTCCTCTCTTTTTTGGTTAAAAGATAACTTTTATTAAACTAAAAATTTTACTATTACATTTCTAGTTGAAAATTTATATGTTTTAGTTGAAAATCCATGTATTCTGTTGGAGGTTTGTGTTTTTTGGTTTAAATTTAATCTTCTTAGTTAAAAACTCCCTTTTTTCGTTAAAAATTAATTTCTTGGGTTCACAATTTAACTATTTTGTTAAGAATTCGTATTTTTTGATTGCACTCAATTGTTTTTCATTTAAATTGAAATTATATTTGGTTGAAATATCATCAATTACACTTTTCGTTGAGAATTTATTTATTTTTTTTTAATTCAAATACCTGGTTGAAAGTTGAATTACTGTGTTAAAAATCAATTTTTTGTGAAGATTCATCATTTTAGTTCAAAATTCATCTTTAGAGTGGATAATTTAACCAGTTTTTTAAAAGCTAAAAATATACCTGTTCCATTTTTGGTTGAAAATTTATACTTTGAATTGAAAATTGATCTTATCTATTTGAAAATTCAACTATTTCGTTGAAAAGGACCCCGCACCAAATGTACAGAAAAAAGCCTTATGATAAAAAATTCTAAAAAAAAAATTTTTTCTTGTATTTTCGAACCTGCAAACTAAAAATTCG
>CAKNYM010053719.1:41145-76343 GCA_932195095.1 Andricus curvator | reverse complement strand
TCTGAAAATGCTTCTGTGATGTCAGAATTGTGAGTAAAAAAATAAATTTGCGAACGGTTCTCGCCGTTCAAATGCTATCTTCTGCTATTCGCAGATTTCTCCCTTTCGCAAAATTTATAATTTCCGTGGAAATAATGATTGCCTCAGCAAAAGGCTTCACTCTTATCAATTTTGTTGATCCCAGGATCTCGCAAAACCCCGGATATTTGACAAGTTTTCTTTCTTTCCTTCTCAAATGCTTGGGAAAAAATATATATGGAGTCAGTGCCGTGCCTAGAAAAAAAAATTTCAAGTCGGATCTAACCAACACCCTTAAGGGACTTTTCTTTAAAAAAAGAAGTATGTTATCATTTTACTGTATATAAAATTTTAAGAAGAGGAATATGGTCAGAAAAAGGTTTTAAAAAAGATAAGAGGTTCGGCAATTAAAAAAAAAGAAGAAGATGGGAGACTACTACAGAGAGTCAGTTATCCGGTTTTGAATTACAAATATTTTATTACTATACTAAAAATGAGATTTCGAACAAATCCTTTGAACACAATATGTATTTAATTTTTTAAGAATTTTGTATGCAAAAAGTCCATTTTTGGAAAAAATGTTGGTTATCTAGTTCTGTACTGCAACCCTACCCTTCTTGATTTTCAAGTTATTACTTTTGTACTTAAGATTAAAATGATGAATTTTAAAAAACGTGATGCATAATTTGTAAATAATAATTTCAAATGGTTTATTTTTACGATCCTAATTTAAAAATACTTCAATTTTGAACGAAGTTTGGAATTTTTTAATTTTTAACGGTTCAATTAGGCTTGGATTCATTATTTCTAAAGATTATACATATAAATCACATAATATTTAACTTTTTTTTAAATTATTAAACTTTCAGTGTTTACAATATTAAAAAATTTTCAATTTTGACCCGCGAAAATGACAGTGAATTTTTTTTTTGTATAGAAATCTCATTTTTTAATCGTAAAATCTATTAATTTTTAAATATGAAATCAGGAACGTTACTAATTTTTTAATGCCCAGTTTGCTATGTTAGGTTTTTTAACAAGATAAAACTAATTTCAAAGGTACAGTCCTTGATGCTTTTTTAAAATTATTAAATTTTTACGGGCAAATTTGAACTTAATCAGTTTTAGAGGTTATCAGTTTTTAATTTCACTACGTAAAAACAAGCATTTGGTAGATAGACTTTTGATATCCTTTAAAATATTATAAAATCCCTTGAAATATTTACAATCCATTGAAATCCGATAAAATCTTTTAGAAAATCCGTGAAATTCCATGAAATCTTATGGTATTTCCTGAAATTCCAGAAAATGTATTGAAATAGCTTGAGAGCTTTTATAATCCCTTAAAATCATAAAAATATTTGAAAATTTTAATAAGTCTGTTCAAATCTTTTAAAAATCCCATGGAATCTTTTAAAATATCCTAAAATCTTATAGGTCCTATGAAACCCTTCTAAATCTTTCGAAATGCTAGGAAATTCTTTAAAACTGCATACAATTTTTTTGAATTCCTTAAAATCATGATAGACTCCTTGGAAATAGGGGAGACCACCCTACAGTAGATAATAATCTTACAGTAGATAATCATTAATTTAAAATACTTATGTATGTAAAATAATTAATTTAATGCAATTAATAGTTAAGACACGATACTTGTTAATATATTAAACTTAGAATTGATTATTTTACTTTTATTTGTTCTTATAATTAATGATTATCTACTGTTATGAAATTTGAAAAGTTCATTTATCATTTTATATCATTTTAATCATTAATCATTATGTACTGTAGGGTGGTCTTCCCTGCCCTAAAATATTTAACATCCTTTAAAATCTTTTGAAATACCTTAAAATATTTTAGGCGCTTGAAAATTTCTGGGAATTTTTTTTAATACCCTTATATCTTTGAAATTCCTTGAAAACCTTTGAAGTTCCTAAAATCTATTCAATATGTTTAAAAATCTTTTCAAAATTTTTGAATCCATTGAAAAATTATGAAATGCGTCAAAATTCCGTGAAATTACATGAAATCTGATGATATTCCTTGAACTGTCTTGAAATATTGGAAGCCCCATGAAAGACTTTAAAATCCTGGGAAATTTATTAGAATACCTTATTAAGAGCCTTTTAAAACCCTCAGAATTATTGAAATCCTCGAAAATCTTATAAAGTCTTTAAAAAATTCTTTGAAATATTTCGAAATCTTGGAAATCCTCTGAAATCTCTTGGAGTCTTTTTCAATATCCTAAAATTTTATAAATCCTATGAAATCGTTTTGAATCTTTCGCAATTGAAGGGAATTCGTTAAAACTGCATAGTAACCCAAATATTCAAAATTATTTAAAAATTTGTATAGCTATTGAAATCCGATAAAAATAACTTAAAATCATCTCATCAAAATCCTTCCAAATCTGTCAGATTCTCTCAAATCCATTGAAATAATTAAAAATACCCTAAAATATTTCAAATTTTATGAAATTTTTTTAAATCCTTACGAAGTTTAGGAAATTCTTGGCAATCCCATAAATTTTGCTTTAATATATGAAAAGCCCTTCAAATTAAAATAATTAAAATTCTTGGAAATTCTATGAATTCCCTTGAAATCTATTGAAATCCTTTTAGATCCCTGGAAATCCTTCAAATCTTTTGATCTCTTTCAAAAAATTGGGTAGAATGGCTTTTAGGGCCGATCTGCAAGACTTTTATCGGGTCGATTGGTGAGTCCCAATCCGCTTCTGAACCCTAATTTTTAAGAATAAATAATATGTCCATTTTTTTAACCTCAAGATATTTAAAGGAAAGAAACTAGGCTTTTTCAGGCAAGTAAAAAGAACCCTGAATTCGAAAAAAGTATGATCTCGAAAATAAAATTAAAAAAATATATGTGTGTATGTAGCTTTTTTCTGTTCACGATATCTCGAAAAGTAAAAGAGCTATGATCATGAAATTTGAAAGAATCGTAGCTCTGATTGATATCCAGATCTAATAGGATTTTGAGCTGGATTGGCCATTTGGAAATAGTGATTGTTCGCGTCTTTGAGACGCATCGATCGACCTATTGTTGAAACTTCTATGACCTAATAGTACCGATTTATGAAGTTTCAAAAAAGTGGTTTATTTTGTTTATATGAGAAATTTTTTGGGTATTCGAAATGCAACAATACTATATTAGTAGTGTCTTTGTTCACGTCTTCGAGATGCATCGATCGACCTATTGCTAAATCTTTTATGCCACACCAGTACCGATTTATGAATTTTCAAAAAAATTGTTTATTCTGTTAATATGAGAAAAACTTTTTTGATATTGAAATTCCAACAATACTGTATCTCGTGCATTTGTTCGCGTCTTTGAGACGTATCGATCGACCTATTGTTGAACCTTTGATGACCCATCAGTATCTCGATTTACGAAGTTTCGGAAAAACTGGTGTATACTGTTTATATGAGCGAAACTTTTTTCATATTAAGAATACTGCAGTACTGTATCTGACATGTTTGTTTGCGTCTTCGAGACACATCGAATGATCTATTGTGCCATGACCTCTTATGATGTAGCCATACCGATTTATACATTTTTAAAATATGTTTTCTATCTTCTTGATATGAGGAAAACTTTGTTAATAATGGGAATACAAGTGGAATGTATATTATATGTTTGTTGGCGTCTTCGAGACGTATCGACTGCCCAATTGAAGAACCTTTTATGACCTACCAAACCTACCAATATCGTTTTTAAATTTTGTAACAAAATTATTCACTTAGTTTATAACAGGATTTTTTTATATTGGAAACATGACACTACTATATTTGATGTAATCGCGCGCTTTTTTGAGCCGCATGCTTTTGATCTTTTGAAGAACTTTCTACGATCATTCTTGAATAATTAATAGCGACTTAGAAAGTTGAGAAAAAAAGTTGCATTGTTTTTATGAAGAAAACTTTTGTTTTAATTTGGAATATAATACCACCGTAAGTTAAAAAGTTGTTCATTGGAACAGAACACATCGATTGGCATATTGATGGACTCTCTAATTTTCTGAAAATAAGATTTTCGGTAGGACAGAAACATAGCTTCGAAAAATATTGAAAGTATCCATTTTGTTTCTTTTGCTGGAGGAGAACCTCCCTCTATGAGGAACCAAAATGTTCATGAAATAAGCAAAAATAAATACACCCGTAGTGAATACACCCATAGTACATCGCAGCGGTATTTTAATTTCAAATACCTTAAATTTAGAAGAGTTCTAATGTTTTAAATGATTTCATTTTGTAGTTAAGTATTCAATATTTAAATTTAATACTTTTTCAGGTATGAAAGTTTTAAATTTGTATGACTTGGAAAAATATTTGGTAACCGGGAAATGGCCAGAAACTTGTTTTTGTTTTTACAGAGCACTCTGAAACATTTATATTGAGAATTTGACTGGTAACCAGACACTTATCACGTGCATAGAGCGCAAATCATGGTTAGTATTATAAAATTGGTTAGCATATTGGTCAATTTAATTAGTCACAGGTATTTATGTGTGTACAGTTTTTCGACGAGGCGCCGCCCCACCTTCAGGTCACTTCTCTGGATTCACGCCTGAGGCCATTGTCGACTTCAAAGTTCAATTGAACACAAATACTGCCGCCCAAGGTAAGAAAATACGTAATTGACTTTGCGTTTTAGGGTAATTCTTTTAAATCTGGCAATGGAAAAGACGACCCAAGCGACAATGTCACTTATGCATCTTTTTACTTTGGACGGCAGATTAATTCCAGCACGTACCTGAGAGATTTGACGGCTGTGCGCGGTCGAAACGCAGTAAGCGCCATTTTTTTCAAAATTCAGTTAAGCACATTATCAGGTGTCATTTAACATAAATAATACTTGTACACAGTAATATTTCGTATACACTCATACCTCGCTATATGTCCATCTTCACGCTTGACTGCTTCTGTCTCTCCCCACCCCTGATCATTCCTTGACAGCCTACACGCTCGAATAGTCAGTGCTGCATCAGAAGTTGTTTACATCGCGCTTTTCTGGGGGCAGATGTGCCATACTTTGCCGGATTCAGAGACTAAATATTCGGTCCTGAATGTTCATATGAGAAAACTGCCTCGTTACTTGTCCAACCGGACCCGAGGCTGGCCTTATAGCGAGGTATGAGTGTATTAGTGTTTTTTATTAAAATATTTTAAGATTCAAAATTACGTAAGTGCATTTTGAAACTGTAGTGAGAAGTCAAAACGCATTAAGTGCACATCCACTCAGAGAAAAAGTTGTCTTGAAATAAAAGCATCGTCATCTTGTCTGTTTTGTTTTGAACGACGTGAATATATGTTTTAAACAAACAGAATTATTTGGCTGCAAGATTAAGTGAAGTTGGTCGCATAAGGAAATTTTTTGCTGCAAAAGGATTCCTGTTGAGACAAAGGAAAATCCTCTCAACCTTAAATTTAACAGGAAATTCCATTTACGTCAAGAAACATCCTTTTGTCACAAGAGGACATTTCTCTGAGTGCCTATTGTTTACTTTTCTTTTGCAGCATCAACGGAAGGTTAGACAGTAGGTTGGTCCAAATTTTTTTTTTTAAATTTTCATGAATATTGCCCCCTAATTTTTTTGAATCGAAAAAAAGATAAATGTATTTCAACAAAACGATATTTAGAGGTTCCGCAAGCCACATGAAGTTTGACACGTATTTCCCATAAGAAAGAAAGACATTTTTGTACACTTTATTCAGAATCGTCAATATTAGGTGTATCGAGTTGAAGCTCAACATTTCTTTTCATAACTGGCCATAGAATACGAAACAAAACTTATTTTTTGGATATCACCCCCATAAGTCTGTTTTATAGGGTCTCAAATAAACCCCATAAGTGAAAAATTGGGTTATGCGAGCTTTTGGTGCTAATTATGATCTTTTTGCGGTTTTTTCTATACAAATTGTTTATTATACATAGAATACTACTTTCTACTTATAATAATATGTTCATATGAATTGTTTAAAGAATTTATTATTGTTTTTAGCAATTTTTTTCTTAGGATAGAGTTAGAAAATTCCGTTTTTTCTGATTTTTTCAACTTATTTTCAACTTTTCAGTTAGAACGAAACAATAATTAAATGAATTTAACATAAATAATTGTCTCTTAAAATAATGCTAGAAAAAGCCTAATTGTTTGAACAAATTAATATTGTTTATAACTATCTTCTCATAAACTAATGCTATAATCATTTTAATCCTTTATATTTATCCTATATTAATCCTATATTCAATCCTATACTAATTTCAGGAAAAACTGCATTTAAGGCCATGTGACGAGTGGGTCACGTGACCGGATTCCTACCTTACCGATAATTTTTTTATTTGTAAACTTATTTTCACACCAATAGCCACATCGAGTTGAAAATTTGGGATAATAAATAAGAAGCACTAAGAAACGCGCTTCTGGTCCTAAATTTTTAAAATTATGAAAAAAAAATTTTTTGTAAATAATTTTTTTTGCTTTTTTCATAATTATACAAAATTTAGGACCAGAGCCGCGTTTCTTAGTGCTTCTTATTTATTATCCCAAATTTTCAACTCGATGTGGCTATTCGTGTGAAAATAAGTTTACAAATAAAAAAAGTATCGGTAAGGTAGGACATTTCCGGTCACTTGACCCACTCGTCAAATGGCCCAGACTAGACCGTCTGTTTTCCATTCCTGACGCTGGCTAGACGGTCTGGCTTAGGCCTGGCCAAAAGTGTAACGTTTTTTCTGGCTAGCCCCAGGCCAGACCGTCTGGTCAGCCGTTAGGTATGGGCTGGTCAGCCACTAGTTATGGGATAAGAAAAAAAAGTCCTGTTTTGATAGTGTGAATTTCTTATTGTCTATCATTTTAGACACGCTGTAACTTTTTTGAAAAATGTCAAAAAAAATTTGCTGATCGAACTTAGAACTTTTTTTGTTCTTGGCTGGCTGATCAGCGCCAAACCTGGACCAGACCAGACTCTCAAGGTGATAAGAAAAAAATTCTTGTTTTGATAGTGTGAATTTCTTATTTTCTATCATTTTAGACACCCTGTAACTTTGTCGAAATAGGTCAACAAAAATTTGCTGATCAAACTCAAGATTTTTGTTGTTCTTGGCTCGCTGATCAGTGCCAAGTCTGGGCCAAGCCAGACCTTCCAGGCCGAACTTACAATTGCTGTTCTTGGCTCGCTGATCAGCGCCAAACCTGGACCAGACCAGACTGTCGAAGTGATAAGAAAAAAAGGCTTGTTTTGATAGTGTGAATTTCTTATTTTCTATCATTTTAGACACGCTGTAACTTTTTTGAAATATGTCAACAAAATTTGCTGATCAAACTTAGAACTTTTTTTGTTCTTGGCTCGCTGATCAGCGTCAGTCCTGGGACAGACCAGACCTTCCAGACTAGACGGTCTAGATAAGGTCAGTCCTGGGCCAGATCAGATCTTCCAGACTAGACAGTCTAGATAAATCCAGACCTGGGCCAGACCTGTCACCAGACTGCCAGGACATTTTTAGTAAAAAAATATTTTTTACTAATATCAAAAGAGTTTTAAATCCTCGAAAGAGATGGTACCCCTATACAATCCAAAAATATCTACCCTTCGCCAAAATTTGAGTCGGATCGAAGAACTTCGATTTTTTAGGTGGAGTTACTTCAGAAAGAATGCCTGCAGAAATAATAATATCTAATGCAATATCCATGATATTTGTTATTCTTTCCTCACATTTCCTTGCATGTCTACTTGATAAAATGGATGCAGTTTGGTCTACTCAATACAAATTTTATTCACTTAACCAAAAATTGTTGCAAGTCAACCAAATGCAGATAAAAAAAATTATGTTGCTGAAAAAAACAACAGCAAGAACAACAAATATCGAATAAATAGTATAAGATTCCTGTATAGTTATTTTGCACTGCACCAGACATTCAAAATATATAACTCCCCATGAAAAATAACGGGACCATTTTTTTAGCTTTGTTAATTAATTTTCAACAATACTTGCTGAGGATATATGTTACATTCTAAAATATCCTAAGCTAGGGCTCGACCGAAGTTTTTGATTCATTTTCTGAGTGCAGTTTAAAATTTGATAAAACAAATTTTTTTCTGTCAATAACGAAATAGATCGAAAGTTTCGGTCGGGTGCCGAATCCTACGACTGTTGTTTCTTTAAACAAAATAAATCATAAAGGCTATCATATTAGCTGCAATGCCTATATCAAATCATTAAATTGTCCTCTGCGTATGGTTAGAAATTGATTTAGTCTCTATTCATTTGAAAACCAAAAAAAAACGTATAAAAAATTATAAATGAATTGACTTACTGACTGTATTATGCGAGACCAATGACTATTTAGTTCCTGTCCACTGCTTTGATGATTCATTTTCCCTAGTAAACCAAAAAATTACAATAAAAAATAATACATTTATATCAAATATGTAAAAATTTAAACAACGAAGGAATTAGAAATCCAACTAAAATAATAATCCTTTTTTCTCTAGTAATTCTAGTTCTCAAAAGTCTCGTACAATCCCTCTCTAAATAATAGGTGTGTCACAAAAATCTCGAAAGCATGAGTGTCGCTTTTCCGCAATGACGATTGGATAATTTGAAAAAATATAAGAAAGAAATGTTGCCGATTTCATACACATAATTGAGAATTCAGTTTCAGTTGAAAAGTTAAGAAGAATTTCACATTTATGTGCATAATGAAACTGACAAAAGTTTAAGATTTATTAATTTCAAATTTTATTTAACCAAAGCCAGGCGTATTCAGCAGTATTAAAATTGGTATTTGACAGGACCAAAGGTAACTTTATTGTTAATTTTTCTTTTAAAAATGTGAACAATTGCAAACTTACGGATTGAAATTTTTTACTAATGAGTTCTGTAATAAATTTACATCTTAGGGAGATAAACGAAATAACGAGAGATTTAAATGGTATTTTAATCAGTTCTTAATCGAATAACCCTATAAATGTTGCATTGGTCCGGTTTTCTTTAGTATCTTAAAAGACCCAAAATAACGATTTAAAAATAGGAAAAAATTTCTATTTGGTATTCAATTTTCATCTCAAAAAATATAAAAACCCTTTAAAGTTTTGAAGTTTAATTTTTCATATTACAGGATCCAAATGTGAAAAGGAGTTCAAATTTTCAATACAACAAGCAAAAACTAATCGTTTGTGGTAAGCTTTAATTTCAAAAAAGAAAATATTATCATAATTTAAATAATGCATTGAGAATATACAAAAATGAAAAACCTTCCTAATATTATTATACTTATGCAAGTATCCATATTTAGAAAAAAAATCACAATCCACGGAGGCGATCTGAACCAACTTCAAATGAAGAATTTTTAATTATAGGGTTTTCTGGTGAATTATGGTTCAATGTAGTCCAGCGAAAATTTTCAAATTTAACTTAAAATCATTGCCTGAGTCGTTTTTGTGAGAAGTCAATCTTTGCTTCAAAATTTTTGAGTTTCAAAATGTGCATACATGTACTTGCTTACAGTTAAAAATTAGGTTTCGCCTAATTTAAAATGTAACTTAAGTTGTTTATAATGAAAACTATTTTTTATTAAAATTGGAAAATGTGAATGATTCTAAAAAATGGTATATTTTTAATTTTAGTTCTGAAATTCGTCATTTTTTCTCAGAAATGTAATAAAATTAAAAAAGAAACTTAATAAAAACAACATGGGTTATAATTTGAAAAAGACAACACTTTTTTCCAAATCCCCACTTTTAAAACGTGGTGAATGAAATCTTTTGAAAAATTTACATCAAATTCAAATAGTAGAATGTAATTATTCCGAAAAAACTATAAAAATGTATTTTTTATGTTTTTTAAATATTTAAAAAATATTTAAAGTACGGTGTCGGATTATGTCATACGCGGCGAGTCACATTTTGTAAGTAAGATAACTAGTCTGCTAATTTTAAAGAACGGTATAAATTTAAAAAAAAATTAGATCATTCATATTGAATTTACTGACATTTTTTCACTATAATCAGAGGAAATTCTGTAAATCATATACAAAGTTCCAAAATCACATACGATTTTCTGCAAACATCTATAAAAAATGTATCCCGTTACTTTCCTGGAAAATAAACCCAGTTCTTTTCTCTAACGAAAGGGTAAATAGTGCGCGCATGGAGCACACTATTTTCTAGTTGAAGAATAAAAGATGAAGATGAAAATAAAGGTACATTCTAGTGGAAAGTTTCACCGTTGTAATTTTTTATAATAATCTTCACATAATTTGCGTAATTTATATTAATAGAATTTAAATTTCCCAATAATATTCTCAGCTACAGAGTAGAATCAAAAGTGGAAAGCGTCGATTCTTTCTCACACCGCGCATTGGCACGATTTTTGCCAGATATACGTGACTTCGTAAATTGAAGAAACCAGGGATGAGAGCGTTAGTATTAAGTGAACATAAAATGCTAGATACATTTTAGCGCAATGTAAGCTACGTATTTCCGCGTTGTTATGCTAATGCGAAAACGTCGTATGATATCCTTGGGCGTTCCATGGAATGGGTAATGCAAATCAGCTTTTAATCGTCGCCCCTATAATATAAAAATTAGTCAAAGTAGGCATCGAGCGCCTACAAAAATGGGTTTCGTAGCCTATTAAGACGTTAATTAAGTCTGAATAGAATCTTAAAAAAAAATTTTTTTTTAATTTTTGAAGTAATCCCAGTGGCACACTTGGCCGGAACTCGTCCTAAAGTCGTCTCTTTGCGGACGTTCTTAGGCTTTTACAAAAAGACATCATAAGGTCATACTAAAGACATTCTAAACTTGTCCCGTAAGGTATATTTTAGAGACGTTTTTAGTATGTTCGTCTTTAGGATGTCTTTAAAGGATATCCTGATGTCGTGAGGAAGTCTCTAGGACATTCTCAAAACGTCTTGTGGAAGATTTTCATAATTTTGAATAAATATGTTAAACGAAGGAAATATACCTAGATTTTAAAGTTAGATCTTTATTAAGGGTATATGATCCTTCCATAGCGACTTCCGAAACGCTAGTGCACCGATTTTTAGTTTTCCCAAAATAACATTCAAATAAAAAATATTTTCATCTGAATTCTTGGAAAACGGTAAAGAGCATCCAAATCAAATTCAATGGATTTTTTCAAAGGACGTATTTCTGTTTCAACGACATTATAATTCGCCTTTCAAGTTTTTGTTTTACTTTTCAGAAAATAGTAGTCCGTCGACGTAAGTTCTGATTTTCTTTAACATTTTACGAAGTTACGCAAAAAATGTTAATTATTCCGGATATAAAGTTCGCCAACCCTAAAATCGATACACTTTTGTGTTACACAACTCATAAAAATGTGAGTGAAAAAAACTCATCCTCCACAATGAACCCCAGACTATTTTAAAAGTGAAAAAAGTAAAAAAAAAACTTGAAGGCTCAAATAATCTAAGATATAAAGGAAAACTATTTTAGAGTTATTTTTAATAGGATTTTTTTTTCAATTTGAACTTAGAAATATTTCGACTATTTGAAATTTCTAAGTCTCTGAGCGAAAATGCGAGTGAAAATAATTAACCTCCACAATGAACCCCAGACTGTTTTAGAAATTAAAAAAAGTGGTTTTTCAAACAATATTTTGAAACGAAAGACGTTGTTTGGACTGACATTGGACGTCCTAGCAACGTCCCAAGGACGTTCTTGGGATGTTCATGGTTTTGTGCCCACTGGGCAGTTTTACCGTAAAAAAATATTCATGTCTTTTATAGGTTTTCTCGGGACGTCTTTAAGACCATCCTTGCGGACATCTTTTGGACAATTTTAGGTCAGACATGGAACGTCTTTAATACGTCTTTAAGTTGTCTTTATAACGTCTCTGAGACATAAATACCAATGTCCATGAATTTTTCAGGATATTTAAAGACGTTCTAAGGACGTCTGTAGATGTTTTGAAATTATTTTCCTTAAAAAAAACTTAATTGAGTCCCCATAATTCCCCTCCCCTACTACCTCTACATTCCCCTCCCCTCACTTCCCCCCCTTGGAAAAAATACGACGGATGATCGACTGACGGACAAACTACCGAAACTATAAGGGTTCCTGTCTGGAGCTACGAAACCTTACAATTAGAGAATATGAAGCGTCTATTCTATTCAACTTGACCAATTTTTGCTTCCTCATAGAGAAAGCTTTGTAATGGTAAAAATTTCCACAAATTTGAAATTCATTTAATTAAACCTTCCTCAATTTGGAAATGTGTAATACAATGTTCTAAGCAATTGTCCGGAATCGTGTGTGTGTGTAAATGTGTGTTGTGTACGTGGATGTGTGGATGTCACACTTTTTTATGAACACGATGACCAGAAAATGGTTGCAGATAAATTGATGAAATTTGGAGGGCTTATTTTCCCCACTAATATCTTGAAACTGACCAAAGGATTTCTAAAAATATTTGTTGCATTTTTTTTAGCACTTAATAATTTTTTAAAAATCGGTTTTTTTATAGTAAAACTTTTTTCATTAACATAATTCAAAGTTGATGCAAGAAGATAAAAGATTCCTTGGTTCGAGACGAATCGATTGACCTATAATATTAATATATTTTATTAAAGCGTAGGGAAGTTATGGTAATTTATATATTTTGAAAATCGGTTTTTTATAGTAAAACTTTTTTCATTAACATAATTCAAAGTTGATGCAAGAACAGAAGAGATGTGTTGATTCGAGGCGAATCGATTGACCTATAATATTCATACATTTTATTAAAGCGTAGGGAAGTTATGGTAATCTATATATTATGAAAATCGGTTTTTTATAGTAAAACTTTTTTCATTAACATAATGCAAAGTTGATCCAAGAACAGAAAAGATGTGCTGATTCGAGCCGAATCGATTGACCTATAATATCAATACATTTTATTGAAGAGTAAAGAAGCGATGGTAATGCATAATATTTGAAAATGCGGTTTTTTATAGTACAACTTTTTTCTTCAATATAATTCAAAGTTGATGCAAGCATATAAAAGATTCCTTGGTTCGAGACGAATCGATTGACCCACAATATTAATACATTTTATTAAAGAGTAGGGAAGTTATGGTAATTTATATATTTTGAAAATCGGTTTTTTATACTAAAAATTTTCTCATTCTCATAATGTAAAGTTGATGCGAGAATAGAAAAGTTGCCTTGATTCAAGACGAATCGATTGACCTATAACATTGATACACTTTATTGAAGAGTAAGGAACTAATGCTCATTTATAATATTTGAATCATCTGTTTCAAACAGAAAAACGTTTTTCATCGACATAAATCAAATTTGATGTATGAATAGAAAAGACGTTTTAATCATAAATTTTCGAATAGAATAATTCATTTTTTGTAAAGAAATCATGAAGCTGGGAAAGGGATAGCGTGCGACAGAACTTTTCCCTTCCCTTTTCCAGCTTGAAAAATTATCATTTCGAATACAAAATTTGATTTGTCAGATTTGTCTTTGTATTTAAAAATTTGTTGCATTATTTTGTATTTTTTGTAAATTTCTATTTTTAAATAGAGCAAAATTATAGTCGAATTACCCGAAAATGCCGACTTGGCACGACCATTTGGGAGGGTGTCACACCCCTCAGACCCCCACCTCACTACGCCACGGAACAAATGCATTCACAACCAAAGAGTTGAAGTCTCAAGAAAAAGGGACGAAATTTTAACCAATTAGTTGAACTTTCAAACCAAAAAGATGAATTTTTACACTGGTCAGTTGAATTTTCAATCCAAAAGGACGAATTTTCTGTCCAAAAAGACGAATTTTCTATCCAAAAAGACGAATGTTCAATAAAGCAGTTAAATTTTCAACATAAAAAATTAATTTTTGATACAAATAGTTGAATTTTTGAGAAAGAAGATCAACTTCCAGCCGAGTAGTTTAATTTTCAATGAAAAAAATATTAATTCGCAACGAAAAATATGATAGCTGATGTTTCAACCAATGAAATATTATGATTTTAAATCAAAAATAGGCGAATTCAAACAAATAGACGAGTTTTAAATAAAATAGTTGAATCCTCAACGAACCAAATTTTCAAACCAAAAGGACGAATTTTCAACAAAACAGTTGATTTCATAACCCAAATAGACGAATTTTCTAAAAAAATTAAATTTACAATCCTTAAATATGAATTTTTAACAAAAAAGTTAATTTCTTAACCAAATATTTGAATTTTCAACTGAAAACGATCAATTTTCAACCAAGTGTGGAATACTTAAATTTTGAGTTAAAAAATTAGTTTTTAACTGAAAAAAAAACAAATTTTCAACAAAATACTTCAATCTTCAATTAATAAAATTAATGTTCAACAAAATAGATCAACTTTCAACTAAGTAGTTGAATTCTCAACCAAAAAAAGATGAATTCGTAATTAAAACTTAGTGGTTGAATTTTCAACTGTGCATTATCAATTTTCAGCCAAAAATAGAATACTTAAATTTGTAGTTAAAAAAATTAATTTTTAACCAAAAACGAAGTATCAAACAAATATTTTAATCTTGAACCAAATAGTAGAATTTTAAACCAAAAGTTATTAGTTCTGGACCAAAAATAGCATCGGAGACCGAATCCATTTCATATCAAGCGGGTTCTACACTTGAAGTTGCATAATCTCTCCAAGACGAAATATGTTGTTTTTTTGGAGAAAATTAGGTGATAAGTATTTTCCCGATGAGCAAAAAAAATGACGAAGTTATGCGTACTTGAATTTTGTACTTTGTTTTTCAAAAGGCTGCGTCTAGTCGTCCCGAAACAATGGGGGATACTTTTTATTTAATCGAAATATTTCTCGTTTTCTTACTGACTCTGATAGCGTTTATCTTATTTCGAAATCCACCGGAAAATTTAAAAAAGGTTTAAAATTAACAGAATGACTAAATCAATTTTGTGGCCAGGGGAGCTTTTTTTTCATAAAATGAAATTTTCTAATTTTTCTCGCAAACGATAGATACGAGAAAATGTTAAAATGAAAGTTTGCATGTCTAAACATTTCTATGAGAAATAGTACCTCTTGCTCTTTTGCGATTTCTTACATCGTTTATTAGAAAAAAAAAATTTATTTTTAGGAAAAAAATTTTCCCGGCCTAAAACATCGTTTAGCCCGCATAAAGATGATACGATATGTTCCTTATATAAGCAGAACTTGTAAACAAATATATGGGTAAAAATAAAATAGATGAGGTTTTACAGAAAATTTTTGAGACTGGGAGAATTTCTTTCCTAAATATATAATATTGGAATTTTTCTCGTAAACGATGCAAGATATCACGAAGAGGCAACAGGTACTTTTCATAGAACTTTTTCAGACGTGCAAACTTTTATCTTAACACAAAAGTTATTTAGCCCGCATAAGAATCACAGGATTTCTTTTTTATGAAAGTGCAAATTAAAAAAAAAAATTGGCAAAAAATATGTCTGTGTATTTTCAGAATAAACACTATCAGGGCCAGTAAGGAAACGATAAATATCTCAATTATATCAGAAGTTATACAGGATTAAAGAAAAAATTGGGTTTTTTTTGACAAACAAAGCGCAAAATTCATATACGTATAACTTCGTACAACATTTTTTTTTTTTTGCAAATCGGACAATGAACTTTTTAATTAAAAGGAATTAACTTTCAACTAAAAAAAGTTCAAATTTCCTGTTGGGTTCTATTAATTCTGTTCACATTTAAGCGAAAAAATGATAAAAACGGGAATTTTCTTAAAAACAGGAGGAAAAAGAGGAATTCATTTAAAAAGAGGTGAAGAGGAGAATAGGGGAAGGAGTAACGGATAATAGGCCCTCTCCAAGACCCCCCTTCCCCCTGTAACGAACCTTAAAAAATATTTCTACCTCCCCCCCCCTATTACTATACGTAATTTATGGTTTACAGAAATAATATGATATGGTACTTGAAACTATTGGAAATTTGTTGTATTTAAGAAAATACATGCTTTTCAGGGTGAAAACTTCATTTTGAAAATACCGTAATTTTTCTTTGACCTATTTTTTATTTTTCCTGACCAAGAGTAGTTCAATTTTCAATAAAAAAATATTATTCGCAACGAACCATATGATCTTATATAAATCTTATTTAAATAGGGTAATTTATAAACGGCATAAAACGATATTTAAGATACAAATTTAAAATTTTTAATTGAATTTGTTTATTTTAAAGAAAGAAGACTTTTCTACGATAAAAGATGACTTTTTAACGAAATACTTGAAATTTACATAAAATAATTGAATTTTCAAACTAAAATGATAAATTCTCAACAAAAAAGTGTAATACTTGATATTTAAACCAAAAAAGATGAAATTTCGTTTAAAACGATGAATTTTTAAACCAAAAAGAAGAATTCTCAACAAATAAAAATTTTTCAGTGATGAAAGAAAAAAAAATTTACCTGAATTGCTCTTCATTTTTGGCGTCGGTTTCCGAAAAATGAGATTTTTAATCGTTGATAATGATGTTTCTTCAATTTTAGAGCCAAAACCCAATTTTCCATTACTCTGAAGGTCACGAACCTTAATAATCTCATGTAACATGTTCTTTAAATTTTAGACGATTTTTTTTGTTGAAAATTGGTTAAAATACACCAAATAAAAATCTAGCGAGAGTATATTTTTATAGATTTTAGAAAGGGGAAAATTTAAACTATGAGCTACTACTCATATTTTGGGTCGCTTTCAAGAAAAATTCGATTTTTTAGCTTTAAAAACGAAAAAATCGTATTTCTCGAAATCGCTTGGTACGATTTTTTTCTTTCTTAGCTCAAAATAAGTGAGAGGCATCCCCGAAACACGCACAAAAAAAACTGGATGCGCAAGATCTTTTGGCTTGAAATTAATCGAGGCTAGCCGTGCAAAGAAAAATACAATTCTTTGTTTCATTTACATTTTGTCAATGAGTGAAGTAGGGGAAACCGCCCTACAGTAGAGAGGAAAAAATTCAACAGCATATAACTAGATGAGTTTTCAAAAATCAAGAAAGATTATTGTTGTTAAATAAAGCTTACATATTGAATTGAGTATTCCTATAGAAAAAAAGATCACGAAATTAATCAATTAGCTGTATTAAACATTTTTATTAGACCTGGTCAAGGCTGCGATTTTGACACCTTTGTCCATCAATAGATCATCGTTTCTGGTATTGCTTCTGGGCAAGACAGAATACTCAATTCTGGATAATTATGATTTATCATCAGTATACTTACAATTAAAATCAATTTATTTAGTAAGTAATAGTTGAAACATTGATTATTTTACAAAAATCGCAAAAGTTTAAATTATTGACATTTTTTTTATCTTTGATATATCGTAAGATTGGTACGATTGGTACTAGATGTTTAATCTTTATAAAATTTAACCTGACTTGCGATGACAGAAAAGTGCAGCATTTTCACATACCATAATCCTAAAAATGATATCTTTTCCGAAAGCGTCCTCAAAACGCGACTAAAATTTATGAGTTTTTTAATAACCAATAATTTACACTATTTTCTTAGTTTATTATTTACAATAATTTGGATTTAAAAACTTCACGAATCAAAATAAACAAACAAGCACAACCTTGAACTTAAAACCGAGCTTAAAACAACTGCGAGACAGTGGCAGAGCTGCCAATTTTGACAGAGACATTTTTTGTAATTTTCCGATTATCTACTGTTGCTTATCTACTGTTGGAAAATGTATTATCTAATAAAAAGTCCTCAAATATTTATAAATATTAAAGAAAGAACACTTTGTATTGATAAATATTGTTCATTAAACTTCAAGCTTTGATTCTAATGCACAAACATGTCATAAAAATGTTTCATTAAGTTAACAAGTATGAATAAAGAAAAGGTGAAAATTTTTTTTCAGGTTAAAAATTAATTTTATGCTCTCACGCATCAATTAATTATAAAATTTCAATGAAACTTCGTTAGAAAATATAGTATCCTTGCTGAAACATTATACTAACAAAAGTAATTAACAATTTTTTTCAGTTTTCCAGTTAATTAAGATTATCTACTGTAAATCATTATCTACTGTAGGGTGGTTTCCCCTACTCTTCTGGTATCGATAGACAGCTTATATTATTTTTTTCTGTGATAATTTCTATGATTCTAAAATACGTCATCATCTAATCTAACAAAATTAGTCTTAAAATACATCTATTTTTTGTTCTTCTAGTACATATATCTAGGTTTGTATGCATTTTTTATATATGTCAAAGTTGATTCCATCACCCCCTGTTTTCTCTACTATTTAATTATCAGTTTTCCGACTCGTCGATATGAAAATTTGATATGTTTGCTTGCATAACCGTTTAACTCATGGGCACTTCTCTTTTGAAACACTGCAACCGACTGTTTGCAAATTGGCTGTAATGTATGTAATAAATAATAATATACCTCGCGCGCTGAAGGGACCGAACCGCGAGAATCGAAGAGCTTGAGAAAATCCAAGCGGAGAACTTACGCTCGTGAGTGATGAATTATACTCACTTCGTGTGATTTTCTTAAATACAGTAAAAATATTTTTGCGAAATCTTGAGTTCCACTTAGGACCCTCCGTTAGAAAATTCCTCTCATTAGAGTTTCAAAAGTTTTAATAAGGGGCCATCCATAAATTACGAATATCAGCGTAACAGCGAAATGTTTCGATCTGTTACATGTGGGGGGGGGGGGGGGATCCTGTTACGTAATATTTAGAACAAATCAACATTATAGGAAATTCATCTTTCCAAAATTATAGTATATAAGGTTAAAGTGTAATAATTTTATAATAAAAGATTGTGATAATGTTATAAAAACTTCATATCGGTATGCTTTGATTAGTATTTTTATTTTTTTCATATTTCTGTAAAAAAATCCATGAAAAGGAAGCTTTTTTCACAATTTTTGAAATTACCACTGCCCGCAAAATCATTCGACATTTTCTAAGTTTATCGGGTTAAGCTAAAATATTTGAAAAGATTCCAAGGGATTTAAGAGGACTCCCAATTTCAGTAATTTTGAAGGATTTTAAAGACCTTCAATAAGGTATTTGAGTTAATTTTCTCGGATCTCAAAGGACTTCATAAAACTTAAAATATTTCATGGGATCTCAAGGAATATCATCAGATTTTATTCAAATTCAAGGAATTTCAAACGATTTTATAGCATTTTGATGAAATTTCGAAGAATTTATTTATAAGAATGCAGCGGTTTCAAAGAATTTCAAAGATTTGAAGAGACTTTCAAATATTTCAAGGTATTTCCAAAGGTTTTAAAAAGTTCTTAAAGATTTGAAAGAATTTTTGAGATTTTAGGATATTTCAAAAGATTGGAAGGAATTTCAGTAGATTTTAAGAGATATTGAAAGATTTTAGGGTAATTGAAACGATTCCAGAAAAAATTTTCAAGAGCTTTACAAAAATGTCAAGGGATTTCAGTAGATTTTAAAAGGTTCAAAAAATTTCAAGGAATTTCCAAAGATTTTAATGATTTCAAGGGATTTGATAAAATTTATCGCCGCCGGATCTTAATGGATTTTATAAAAGTTAAAATATTTCAAGGGATTTCAAGAAATATCATCAGATTTTATGTAATTTCACAGGATTTCAAAGGATTTTATAAAATTTTGATGAAATGTCAAAGAATTGAGCGGTTTAAAAGAATTTCAAAGATTTGAAGAGATTTTCGAATATTTCAAGGTATTTCCAAAGTTTTTAAAAAGTTTGAAAGGTTTTAAAGAATTTAAAATATTTTAGGATGTTTTGAAAGATTTCAAGAAATTTCAAAGGATTTTAAAGATTTTATAGTATTTTAAAATATTCCGAGGAAGTTTCAAGTGATTAAAAAAACTTCAAGGAATTTGAAGGAATGTCATCGGAGTATTTTCGAAAGTGAATGAATTAAAAAGACTGTAGAGTATTTCAAAAAAAATATATTTAAAAAAATTTTCCACATCTATTAAAATTACTACTACCCACAAAAGTATTCAAAATTTGTTAAGTTCATCGGGCTTTATACTATTTACTAACTACGCCCTTAGATGTAGTTATCTACTTTTCTAGATTTAAAGAAAAAACAGATTAAACAGGAAGTAAAAGTACCTAAAACCTTTAGTAAAGGGTTTCGATCTTCCACATTGTTGTTAAAAATATACATTTGAGTGATTTGAAAAAAAGATTTGAGAGAAATTGCTTAATCTTGTTTCATATTACATTTCATTTTGATGAATATTTTTCTAGCAGATCACACAACTTTTTATACATTTTAATTTTCGAGGAGTGTATAGTTCATTTGTTGCATGTTCCATATTGTTTCAATTTTCTTTCTTTTAATTTTAAAAACTTCTAATTGTATGGTAATTCGGGTGTCTGGGGTGCCTAAGGTAATTACGTTGTATTTAATAAGATGAGACTAAACATATTTGGAAGAATTACATAACATAACATTGTTTAATATATATTTCATTGTAATGGCGCATTAAACTTACAGATAATTTTGTTCATGATTGAAGCTTTTGTATCCAATATTGAATTCAATTTTTCAAATCTGCGATAGTATAAAATTATAATTGGTTACGTAGTTTATAACATAGGTGTGCTCATCTTCATGATTTTAATTTTAGGATGTAGATAATTACCATAAGAAACTATTTTTTCACTCAAGCTTCTTTATAAACAGTCAATTAACTATTAGAAATATTGACACGTGTTAAAAAATGTTAACTTTGTTGTTTTATGAAAAACCATTAAATAAATTTTAATTCTTGCCTTTATGCAACAATGCATGTAATGAGATTTCTACAAAAAATATTATTAATCACGTACATAAATAATGGTATTTATTTTCACCCTCAGATAAAATTTTTAATAATATAAATATTCTCTACATATCAATAGTTATCGCTTAATTTGTCAGGCTATAAAAATCGAGAAAGTAATAATAAGTTTTTAATAATTATTCACAGTTCTTTACATAGTATCTCATAAGAAAAGTTCTAGAATTACTTCACAAATATATTACTTAAATATTGTATAGTTTTTTACAAATAATTTAAAGACAACCTAAAATTAGCACAACCTAAAATTAGAAAACGTTTATTTTAAAAGAATCATGTCTAAAGATTAAAATGTAATCCTGAAAGAGGTTTCACACAAATATTTTACTTTTTTTACTATATTTATCAATAATTTACAAATATTTTTTTCACAAAAGCCGAAAACTATGTACAAGCTCCTTCAATTTTCAGTTAGAAGTGACATTTTACGAACTTCCTGATTAAACTAAAATGATTATCATGAATGTATAAACAAATGGATATCACATTCTACTGTGTTTAATATCTGTTTCTTATGTGCAAATGTAAAATCAACAAGATGTTATTAAATTTTTTTTTAATTTTAAGATGTCTTGTAGATTTATATAAAAACCTGCACAGCTTGAGAGTTGCGTCTAAAAAAAATTAGCAAAATAAAACTTTCTATCCTGTACAGAGCGTTTTTTACCTTCTAAGAATAGTGTTCTAGTTTTTATTAGTTTGTATAAGGTGATATTATTTTTAATAGGTCCCAGACTCATTTTCGGACATTCTTGTAAAACAGTTATTCACTTTCAGCAAAAAGACAGTATTTCACCATTTATTATCAAGACTGATTTAAGAGATCAAAACAGGTTCTCAAATTGACTTTTAATTGTTTAAAAAAAACTATAAAATATTCAAGTAATATCTCTGAAGTAATCCTACAACTTTTTTCTTATGAGAAATTATGTAAAGAAGTGTGAAAGAAGCAAACTATCGTTATAAGGGGTAGTTTGTAAAAGTTTAAGGGTATTTTTATATTACTGACACGCATCCTGTTAGAAGCTCACTGTTAATCATTTGAGTCCAAAAATATCTAAGATGTATACAAAAAAGATATAATTTTGCAACCACCTATAGAGGGTTTTTTTCCCCTTAAGGGTAGTATTCAGAATAAAATTAGGGTGAAATTATTTTTAATCATATCTGCCATAATTTTATTACCACAATTATTGCTTTTACGTAACTCATTTGTTATTTTTACAAAAAAATTAACTCTTTTTAGCGTTTAAAGTCCCTGGACCACGCGTAAAATTTTTTTTAAGTTTTTTAAAAATTGGCGCAATTATTTTGATACAAAATGGAAGAAACTAGGGGGTGAGATAATGATAAAAAAATTCTTTTTTTTTCGCCTGGAATTCGTGTAGATATACAATTTTGTGCACATGTATTAATTGCTTCTGCATCAGGAATTCTCGAAAATGGATGTAGATCAAGACCTAATTATCTTGAGGTTTAATTACAATTTTTAATAACGATTAACATAGTCTAATTCACCTTTTTATAAAAAATCTAAGGATATAAAAAACTTATTTTTGATAAAAATGCAGTTGTATAGTTTCTTTATCAGGACGTCAGATATCTTAAACCTATATTATTTGGGTGACAATTTAAAAATCAACACAATTTGCTTAGAATTTTTTTTTAAAAGGGATTTCGTATTCAAATAAACATTTTTTTTCCATTAGTCCTAACCATTATTATGATAAAAATAATGATAAGCAAGACCAAAAGGGCGCTTTGATTTTCAATTCATTCTTTACTTGTTAAATATTAAAAACTTTATTCCAATGTTTGCATACAAACTATGTACAGGTAAGTATTATTTGTATAAATAGTCGTAGATATTTAAAATATATGTTAGGACTAATTTTAGTTATTTTTTGTAGCATAATAAACTAAATATAAATAAATACAGGAATTCACGTTAAATTAAAAAATTATCGAAATATTATAATGGAAACTTTTTTTTGTGACTAACTTCACACGCATCGATGAGAATAATTGCGTGATCGAGAGACAAAATAATGAACGAAACAAACGTAATTACGTAGGTTAATATTAGGTACCTACTTTTGTATCAATAAAAAATTTCAACGGTTGAAATTGTATATGATAAGCAATATTTTGATGATGAACTAACCTGGTGAAAGGTTTTCTTCGCTGGGAAAATGTGTGTGACTGGGTGACACTGACAACATTACCATTCTAATGAACTACGTAATTTCCTTATTTACTTTCTTTATAGTAAATATTTGACAGATTAAATTTTTATTTTGAGAAGTACTCTCTAGGATGTTCATTTGTCAATAAATTTAAATTAGAAAATTCAACTCTTTCATTAAAGAAATCTTTAAAAACTGTCGTATGAACGGGTGACAGTCTTACCATAAACTTTATTTTCTATTAGTTTGTCTTACTATAAAAATATATACATACTAAAAAATGTTAAATGTGCAATAAATAAAGAAATAAACGCATTCTATTTTGAGAAATTGTAGTCAGACACATGGGACCAGGTGATATTTTAGCATATTTAAATGATTTTTCTCTCGTACAAGGTATTATAGAATGAGTAACGTACTATCAGATACTATAATTAAAAAAATTTTTAGCTGAATGGAAGCCAGTAGTTTTCTCGGGACAGAATATTGTTTACTTTTTTATTTTCACCCATATATTTGTCATATAATATTAATAAGACACCGTTTATATTGCAGAAAGTAAAGAAACTCGAAAGCGTAGAATGAAAGGAAAAAGAATCCGATTTTGAAATTGATGTAGCGAAAGGAATTTAGTAATCGAATTTTTCGTTTTGCCTTCAACATTTTAGAAAGATAGCTTTGATTTTTGATGGCTACATAAATTATTTATCATTCTATATGTGTCCCTCTGTGTGGTAGGCCTATTTAACTCTGTATTCTCCTGTCTGCGTTCACCAGGTGAATCGCGGGACGATCGCCTCTCGACCGACCTCCGCCAACAGGTAAGCACTTTCTCCCGTAGTTTTTCGATTCGGTGGCTGGAGTACCAATATACACATACATATATATATATATATATATATATATATATATATATATATGCATATATATCTATATATATAATATATGGTTCGTGTCGACCTCGTATACGACCGAAACGACGATGCGACCAGAGAAGAGCAGGAAGGCACGACCTTTCCTACAGTTCACTTCTACCACTTCTACCAACCATATGTACCGACGGTGACATTAATTGCATCGCAAATCATCGGTGTCGACGTCGTCCTAGTGCATATCGGAAAATCTCTTATTCCGTGCCGAAGACTATTCGAGATTGTTATTGCTTTCCTTTCTTTCCGTATCTCGAGATTCATGGAGTTAGAAAATTAACGGGAATAAACTTACATCGAGCCCTATATTCTCTATAATGATATAAATCTGTTTCTAGTGATGCACGACAAGACAAGAATTTATCGACTTATGCACTTTATCTCTTGATATTGAAAAAATCTTGCTAACGAAATTACTGAATATTCTTTTGTTTATTATCGAGCCTCGTTGTCTATAATTCGTTGCCAGTGTTGGGTAAGTTACTTTTTTCTGAGTAACCCATTACAGTTACAAGATGAAGTAACTTCAAGTAATTTAAAAAGTTACTTTTCTCACTTCCATAATTTTATAATTTAAAAGTCAAAATAACTAAATTGAGAATTCATAAAAACTTAATTTAGAAAGAATTAGGCATTAGTTAAAGTAAATAAAAAATACACATTATATTTTGACAAGTCAACGGCAATATATATTTAGAATAAAATTTTAATTGATTAATAGATATGTCACTCAGAATAGCCTGCCCATGGTATCAGATTCTGAACGGGTTTTGTTTTTCCACATTGTTCGGCAGGATCACCGGAATTACTTGTTCCATTGACTTTATTTTCATCAGCCTTTAAAAATGATTTTTCATATTAAATATTTCACGGAACTCTGCAAATCATATGACTTTCGAACTTTCGACTGATAAAATAGTTAAAAATACTATTTGCATGACTGTAGAAAAGAATGCTTTTTATTGTTATACCTTAAAATTGGTTCGATTAAATTCAGTAAAATTTGTCTAGACTTAAGACTCCATTCTACAATTCAGGTAAAAATTTTAAGTATCAGGGCTAAAACGTTTCAGATTTCGGACAAAACATCTTTTGCATTATTCCATTTGAAACGCTTTAAATTCCTAACATTTCAAGTAAAAATATTGCATTTTCAATAAAATGAAAAAAAGATGAATTTTTAAGAGAAGAGTTGCATTTCCAACCAAGAAAGATTTCTCAGTTACATTTTTCAACCAAACAGTTGTATTTTTAACCAAAAAATATAGAAAAATTTTACCGAAAGAAATTAATTTTTAAACCAAACGAACACTTTTGAACAAAAAAGTTGAATTTTTATGCCAAAAGGATAAATTTTCGGAAAAAGTCACTTTTCTACCAAATAGTTGGATTTCCTACCTAAATAGTTAACTTTAAAAAAAATACATGACTTTTCAACCAAATAGTTGAATTTTCATACCCAAAATATTAATTCTCATAAAAAAATTAATTTTCAACCAAATAATTGAATTTTCTACCGGTTTCAAACTAAAAAGACAAATATTCAACAAATGGGATAAATTTCCAACAAAAAGGTTAATTTTTAACCAAATAGTTGAATTTTCTATCAAAAGAAAAGAACTTTGAAACAAAATACATTGGGACCCCGATTTACTGAAACCCAATATACCGTAGCATTCTGTCATGAGGGGGTTTAAGGAAGCGAGAGAGAGGCGGGAAAGAAAGAAAGCGTAAGAAAGCGAAAAATCCAACAGGAATGGTTCAGACGGCCCTGGTTGTTTACGGTTCGGAGAACCCGGTGAATGGGGGTCCCAGTGTAGTTGAATTTTCAACGAAAGAGACGTATTTTTAACTAAAATTATGAATCTCCAACTAAATAACTGAATTTTTAACAACGTAGTTCAACTTTCAACCAAGTAGTTACATTTTCAACCAGAAAAGACGAATTTTTCAACAAAATAACTGAACTCTCCACAAAAATTTGTTTACCAAAAGGGATGAATCTTCAACCCAAAATCAATACTTTTCAACAAAAGAGTTGAATTTTCAAATCAAAAATATGAATCTTCAACACAAATGTTCGTTATTCTTCAACCAACTAGTTGAACTTTCAATTAAAATAGTTCAACTTTTAACAAAATACATGAATTTTCAACCAAAATAGATTAATTCTCAACATAAAATATAATAGATCATATTATTTCAACCAAAAAAGAGTTTAATTTGGAATCAATCACAGTTGAATTCAACCAAAAAAGACCAATTTTCAACAAAATAGCTGAATCCTCAACCAAATCGGATTAAAATAAGATTTAAAAAATTTTCTATAAGAAAATCAGATTAATTTTCTATGAAAATAGTTGAATTTTCAACCAAAAGAGATGAGAATTTTTTATCAAAAGAGATCAGTTTTGAAACGAAAAAGCCGAATTTTTAACCAAGAATGAAAAAAAATGTCCACTAAATTGTTGAATTTTCAAACCAGAAAGACGAATTTCTTACAATACAGTTTCAATTTCAAACCGAAAATATGATCTTTCAACAAAAAAGTTACTTTTTAACCAAAAAGATTAACTTTAGACCAAAATACATGAATTTTCGACCAAAGTACACCCGACTCTCGGTCGGGTGCGAGTACTCTGTCGAGTATATTGCGCAATATTATGCATTCAAATTGGAAATGGTTTAGGTGGCCCTGACTATTTATGTTTCGATACTCCCGATTTAGGAACCAGGCTATTTGCAGACAACCCCCGACGCTGTTCCTAAACCGAGAGTCGAGGGTAAATGAACTCTCATTAAAAAATACAAAATTTGATACCATTTCAAACAAAAAAGATTTGAATTTGAAATCAATCACAGTTGAATTTAATAAAAAAAGACGAGTTTTCAACAGAATATCTGAACCTTCAACCAAAAGAGATTAATTTTCTACCCAGAACTGAGCCATAAACCTCTCTTAATAGGTGATATACAAAAACACAAAGTAACTTGGAAATAAAACAAATTAAAGTTTAAAGTTACTGCAAAAATCGTGACTAAGTTACGTTACAAGTTACTTTTTAAAATAGTAGCGAAGTTACCCTAAAAGTTACAATTAACATAATTTTTCAGCAGCTTAGTTACTTGAAACAAGTTACTACCCAACACTGTTCGTTGCCCTAAATTTATAGTACACCATGTCCGTCAACTGTCAAAAACATATTTCTTTTTAAGCCTTCTTGTGGCCCTTTGTTACACAATTTGACCTTTTTTTAATTTCCTTCGAAAACTTAGTGAACAGAGACATTAGGCCATAGACCTTCCTGTCGTTCTCTAGAGTTCGGTTTCTTTTTGCCGTTCTCAAAAATTCGGTTCTTGGTCAACTTTAATAAATATTTGATCTAGGCACATCGATCGTTCTTTTTCTCTAATTTCACATATGGTTTTTGTACCCAAAATTGAATTCTGATTTTAAAAAAAATTTTCTTTGATAGGGATCTAATTACTCAAAAATAGAATATTCTGCCATGTCCAGGAAAAATACCAGAAACAATTATCTATTGATGGATAGAGGTATAAAAATCGTACCCTTGACTGGGTCTAATAAAAATGTTTCATGCAGATTATTGACTAATTTCGTGATATTTTTTCTATAAGAATATTCAATTTCATACGTAAGCTTTGTTTAAAAACGAAAAATCTTTATTTATTTTTCTTTTTTCCTATCTATTGTAGCATGATTTCCCCTACGTCAGTTTCAGTCAGTTTGACATCTTACAAAATTGTCTTCAACATGAAATTGTTCCTCTTTCATGGAAATTCTTTGTCATTAATTTTTAAGTTATCCATTTTTTACTTTAGATTAAAATGAGTACATTTTAAAAAATATAATGCAAAACTGGAAATTTTCCTTCATGGCTTAGTTTCAAGATCCTAATTTAACAATACTTCCATTTTTTCTGAAGTCTGGAATAGCTTAATTTTTATGCTTCAAGTTGGAATTCATTAATTTTAGAAGTTTCTGATCACAAATGATATAATTTTAAACGTTTTTAAAAGAATAAAACTTTGAAGGTTAAATTTTCATAATTGTTTGGCGAAAAAAAATTCTTTGCTCCCTAATATGTATCGAAGTAGCTTATCAGACTTACTAAACTATAAAATATTGCTAAGAGGTAACATTTAGCATTGTTATAAATAATTAGAGTAAACAAATAGAAAATCATCATATATTTTTCGTCGAAAAAAATTAATATTCATTTTATATCTATCCAAATAAGTGTGTATTTCTCTTTTCTGAACTAAATCTAATCTCTTTCTGCGTATTTTGTTATCTCTGATTTGGTTTACTCCAACAATTCTAAATGAAGTTTTAAAAATTAAATGATTTGAAAATCAAAATAGTTGAAGATTAAACTACAGTCGAATTTTAATTTATGCACGGTTTTGGTTCTGTCCTTTTGATTAGAAATAATTAAACTTGAATTTTTAATGTTTTCAAATAGTCCAATTTTCTAAATTTTAATATGAAATCATTAAATCTCGAGATTATATAATTCTGAACGCTTCGAATTAGAAATTATACAATTTCAGCGCCTTTCTAATGAAATTCTCCTTTCTAACGTCCAATTTTCAAAACACTTTAAATTTCAAATTATACAATTTTAAGTGATTTTATTTTGAAATAATACCAGTTCAATCCTTTTTTATTCCATTCGAAATATTGTCATTTTTCCAAAATTTTACATAATTTAAAATTGTTTGATTTGGAACCTTTTTTAGTTCAAAATCGTTCAATATATTTTCTATTTTAAATTTCAAACGCTTTCAGTTCGAAATTATTCATTAATAATTATTGTTTCAAAATTTGTTGAAGTTTATATTTAAAAATTTGTTAAATAATAGATTTTTAATGTTAGGAAATAAAAATACCGAAAATTTAACGCGAGCTTCGCGCGTCTACATTGTCTGCTGATAGTGAATATTGTCTATAGTTCTTGGGTTCATATTAAAGGTTATCTATATAGAATTTCTATCATTTTTGAACAAAATTGTATCCATTTTTGAATAAGAACAAATAAATCAATATGAATAAAAAGACGTTAAAAATTTAAGAATACACCAATCTTCAGGAAAGATATTGGAAATTGAGATGTTGGAACTTTAATGAAATTTCTATGTAAACTCTGTATAATATTTTTAATATTATTTTCTGGGGACAAGAATTCTTTGTGTTTCTTTCACTTTTCTATTTATAAGGAACAGAATTTTGGCAATCTTTTCTTATAATAAATTAACCAAATTCTACACAGAAATTCACTTACAAAATAATTCTAAAAACGTTTTAAAATATTCCTTATTCCGGAAAATATTTATAATATTTTAAATCAGTGTCAGAATAAAATGGTGAGTACAGAGTTCGAATTAAAAAATTTTCAGAATTTTTATATTAACATTCTTAATTATAGCAAGATGTATGTTTTTCTAGAATCATCTTGGGCGAAAAATCAAGTGGTACAGTTCTCAAATTATAAAAAAATTCAGAAATTTTTAAATTTTAATTTTTAAATTACTCAATATTTTTCAAAAACCTATTTGATGATGATTTTTCTACTTTACAATTTTCTACCCGAAACAGTACCTAAAGGCATGAGAAAAAATTCATAGCTGAACCATTTATATTTACTTTTAATTTGGCTAGAAATATTGTTGGAAACGAATCAACGATATTGGCAAAATCTCAAAAACAGGGATTTGCATCATAATTGATTTTGTGTTTTATTATTAATGAATCACATTTATAAATAATTATAACTGGGCAAAAAAAATTCTTACGTAAGATTTTTTCAAGTCTGCGAATCACTAAATTTAAGTACGGCCCCTGAAAAAAAATTGCTGGCTTGCCGTAATCAATAATATTTTACTAAGATGAAATTTTACTTTTTCATTCAACTTGAAAAACAATAATATTTGAAGATTATGTTTGAAACAGGACATTTGAGTGTCTTTCATTTTGCCTAAAATCAAATAATTTTACTTACAATTAGTGAAGTAATCAACTTAAATAATCAGAAATTATTTGTTTATTAAATTGCGCCCATTTGGAAAAAAATTAAGATCGGTATGGCTTACTATGGAGATTAGTGGGTCACCTAGTGAAAATTGAAAATGCGAAAATTCAAAGTTTTTTCATGAACAACTGATTTTGTAGCCATTCTTTTTGATATTTTAACATTCATTTTTTCACAATATTATTACCTCAAAATATTCAGTAATATTTGAAGTATGTCTCGATTTTTTTTGGGTCTAATATCGGTTTGATAGTACTAAAATCAAACAAACCCAGGAAGGAGCAGTAGTGGCCATCATAACATTTACTCATCATTAAATAATTGATCAAGTTGCTATTAACATGTCTAGAACAAGAATTATGTATATTCTATATCCGGTACGTAATCAAGAAAATTCAACAGACAATCGTAATAGTATGCCAAATATTTCAATGCTGATAAAACCATAGAAAGCTATTTTAGATCAACCCCTTTGCCTGTCTCGTTTGGCATTAATACTGTCATAAGCAGATTTCAAATTATAAAGTGAATTAATTATAGCCTAGTAAAATTATCTGTATTCATATTATATCATAATCGAGTTAATAATATTAATTTACATAATATGAAATCAACTATTCTTGAAAATATTTCCTGCAAAAAAGGATAATATTTCTAAAAGTAACGACAGTAATACTGGATAGGAGTCATTAATAATTTTGAATTGCAAACATGTAAATATTATTTTGGTGACTGAGATGTCTAATTTATAATCTCTTTTTCGTCAATTTCAGGGCTGGCACAGATTAATGTACTTGGAAAAAGTGCGTAATTTAGGCTTAAAAGTGAATAAGAGTGACAAGAGTAGATGAGATTCTGTTGCTAAATTCGGGGGTGAAACCAAGGTCAAAATTGCGAGAATAAATTTCACAAGTAATAATCTGACAAATTGTAATTCATTTTATTACAAGCTAAATAAACTTTCGACACTTAACTGCCACATTAAGATTTCGCTGCTTACAACAGGAACTAGAAAACCAGAATGTTATAAATTATTTACATTTTATTACTGCAGACTTCAAAGCCTAAAATTCTCTCGAACCACGGTAAATAGGGTAATTTTTCACGAAAATAGCAAAATAATAGGGGAATAAAATCTTCTAAATAAAATGAATGTAGGTACTAATATTAAATTCCAAATAAATTGATTCAAATTCCTAATATTTCACGTAAAAATATTGAAATTTCTACAAAATAGATACATTTTTATGCAAACAGATGAATTTTCAATTAAAAAGATTAATTTTCTACTAAGAAACAGGAATTTTCGACACAATAGATGAATACTCAACCAAATAGTTGAATTCTCTACTAAAAAAGATAAATTTTCAATAAAAAGTAGAATAGTTTAACTTTCAGTTGAAAACAGTAATTTACAAAAAAGAATTTTCAAAGAAAGAGAGATTAATTTTCAACAAAAATGATGAATCTTCAACCGAAAAATTAATTTTTTTAAAGTTCTTCACCTTTCAACCAAGTAGTTGAATTTTCAACCAAAAAAAGCGAATATTCAACAAAATAGCTGAATCCTCAACCAAAAAAGATTAATTATTTTCAATCAAACAGTTGCATTTTTAACCAAGAAAGATTATATTTTCAATAAAATAGATGAATTTCCAACTACAGACCTTAATTTTCAACCAAGAATATAAATTTTCTACCAAAAAAGACGAATTTTTAGGAAAATAGTGAAGTTTTCAACCAAAGAGATTAATTTACAACTAAAATGATTATTCTTCAACCAAAAAAATCGATTTTTAACCATACAGTTTAATTTGTAAACAAACAAAAAAAATTAAATTTCTACCAGGAAAAAAATGAATTTTCTACAAAAAAGCTGGCAAGAAGTTAATTTTCGACTCAAAAAGCTAAATCTTATAACTAAATAGTTGAATTTATAACCAAAAAAGATTAATTTTTTATCAAAAGAGATAATTTTCATCAAAAGAGAAGTTCTTAAGCTAAAAAGTCGAATGTTTTCGAAAACTTTTAATCCCGAAAATATGAATTTACAACAAAAAGGGTAATTCTCGAATAACACAGTTAATTTTTCAACATAGCATGTAGTTGTGTTTTTGAATAAAAAAGAAAGAATTTGCTATAAAAAAATATAAATTTTTAACAAAAAAGTTGAGTTTTCAAGCTGAAAAGTCGCATGTTTTAGAAAATATTTGACGTTTAATTCCGAAAATTTAAATTTTTAACAAAAAAGTTCATTTTCAAGCAATAAAGATAAATTTTCAACCAAACAGCTGAATTTTAAAGGAAAAAAAATGTTTAACCAAACAGTTGCATTTAGAACCAAATAGTTGCACCTTCAAGGCAAAGAGATCAATTTTTAACAAAAAAGGTGAACTTTTAAGGAAATAGTTGACTTTTCAATAAAATGGTCCCAATCTCAAACGAAAAAGATTAAACTGAACCTAAAAGCAGGTGCATTTTCAACGAAACAATTGAATTTTCAAGCCAAAAAGGCGAATATTTTAGAAGTGTGTTGAATTTTCGAATAATTAAATTTTAAGAAAATAGTTCAATTTTCAAGAAAATAATTAAAATTTCAATAAAATAATAAAATTTTCACTCACAAAAGATGAATTGTGGTCCAAAAACAAAACCAAATGAAAAGAATTAACTTTCAATTGAAAATAGTTGGATTTTTTTTATTGGATTCTATTTACCCAGTTCGCACTGAACAAAAAAAAAACAAGATAAAGGAAAATTTTCTTGAAAATAGGGGAAAAAGAGGAATTCTTTAAAAAGGGAGAAAGAGTGTGAAGTCTGATACTGGATAGCATTTTGATACCATAAAGTACTACAGATTTCATACATAGGTTAATTAAATTTTCTTTCTTTTTTAGATAAAGTATAGAATGAGATGGATTAAAGTGACTAAAGTGACCTTTTTCTTTAAAAAAGTGACTATAGTGATTTTAAAAAAAGTGACTAAAAAGTGACTCAAAGCGACTTAGTTGACTGTGTGGCAGCCCTGCAATTTGCAATTAGTACAGTCGAATTTCAAGATCGATGTTCGTGAGACGCTCGAATCTCGTCGGAACTGAATTTTAAAAAAAGGTCTGTAAATCCTAGGCATAAGTAATATACATAAGACAAAAAGATGGTTAAACTGTAATTTACGGATCCTCAAGAACCAATCGTTGCAAAGCACAGAAAGAGTTTGCGCAACCTAATCGAAGTTCTATAACTGGAATTCGCTCTTCTGTCTTGCGTGAAGGAACGTTGATTCCGTGTTCGATCTCAATTTCCAACGAAAAACAAGAAAGGTATAAATTGTACCTTAAAGACACAATACGTATATCTGAGTAGTGAACACAGCTAAGCAATTTAATTTACGCAAACAAGAGACGTAATATATACCGTGTTTGTCGCAATTATTTCAAGAGAGGAGCACACGAAACTGATTCCTGTTGAAACGGACCAATTAGTAAAAAAATTGTACCCCAAAAAAATGTTTGAAATAGTAAAATATAATTTGAATCCTATTGCTTTAGTTTATTTAACGTTGCTTCCAGTTCAAACAAAAAAGAAATTAAAGGGATCACAGTCTTTCTTCTATTCTTCTGCGCTTCCCCTTTTTTAGGGTTTCGTAGCCCCGCGAAGAAACGCTTAAAGTTTCGGTCGGGTGTCCATCCGTCCTTCGTGCTTTTTTCCTAGGACGGGAAATGAAAGGGGAAATTGGGGAAATAAGGAGAGGGAAAGAGATAGAAAATGAGGGGAAATTAAGGAAGGGGAAATGAGGGGAAATAATTAGAGGGGTAGTAGAGGAAATGAGGGGAGGGGAAGTATGGCAAGTGAGGCAAACGAGCGGATGGGAAGTAGATGAAATGAGGGAAGGGGAAAGTACAGGAAGGAAGGGGATATTAAGAGAATAAAGGTGAGGGGAAATGAGCGGAGAGGAAGTAGGAGAAATGATAGGAGGGAAAGCAAAGGCATTAAGGAAAGGGAAAAGTAGATAAACTGAGGGAAAATTAGAACAGAGTAAGTAGAGAAAGTGAAGTAAAGTAGGATGAATGATTGGAAGTGAGGGAGGGTATTGGGAGAAGGGAACGGAGGGCTAGTAGGTTAGTGTGGGTGAGTAGGAGAGGGAAGGTGATGGCTGCGAAGAGAAGTAGAGAAAGTGGAGTTAGCGGGGGAAGTGAGGAGAGGGGGAAGTGAAGGAGGAAGAAGCTCGGGAAGGGAGGTGAAGCAAAGGGTGAAGCGAAGGAAGGGGAAGTATGAAAGGAGAGGGGAAAGTAAGGGGAGTAGGGCAGAAAAAGTATGTGAGAGGACGTAGGTGAAATGACGGAAGGGGAAGCACAGCAAGTGAGGGGAAATAAGCGGACGGGAAGTAGGGGATATAAGTTGAGGGAAAAGTATAGGAAGTGAGGGGGAATGAGGGCAGGGGAAGTAAATGAAGGGAAATTGAATGACGGAAAAGAGGAGAAATTAGAGAAAGAAAAGTAGGGGAAATGAGCGAAACGTGGAGAATAGATTTGAGGGGAAATGAGCGGTAGGGTAGTTGAGGAAATGAGTGGAGGGGAAGTAGGGGAAATGAGGGGAGAGTTAGTAGTGGTGATGAGGGGAAATTAGGAAGAGCAAGAAGGGATAATGACTGTAAGTGACGGAGGGTAGTGAGGGAAATGATGGGAGTGCTAGTAGGGTAGTGTGGGTGAGTAGGGAAGGGAAATTAATGGCTAGGGAAAGGAAGTAGGGAAGTGAAGTGTTAGCTGGAGAAGTGAGGAGAGGGAGAAGTAGGGGAGGACGAATTTCGGGAAGGGCGATAAAGCGAAGGGGGAAGCGGTGGAGGGGAAGTTGTTAAGGAGTGGGGAAAGAAAGGGGAGTAGGGCAGAGATAATATAGGAGGGGGAGGTTTGAACGACTTAATTAACGTCCTAATAGGGTAAAATATTCTGTTTTGACTAACTTTTATACTTTCCCCTTTTTCCCCTGTTCTCTTTAAACATACTATATTTTAAAATACAATATTTGAATTACGCGGGAAATTCTCCGAAATTAGCAAATATACGTGAGAATTTAAAGAATCATTGTTCGATTTACATCTAGGGTAGGGTGGGGCGAGATGAGCATAGGGGGTAAGATGAGCCACTCAATTTTCTCGCAGGC
>CAKNYM010053719.1:0-41135 GCA_932195095.1 Andricus curvator | reverse complement strand
GAAAAATGGTTATATTAATTTCTGTAATACAATTATTAAAAGATATGCAGATATAACTCGTTTTTCTATTCAATGTTTGTAGTGTTAGTTACGGTAGAGGTTAGGATTAAGGATTGCATCATTTTAACGTTAAATACTTTAAATGTTTCGTAAAATTTTTGAAAAATATGTGTAACATATGTTTTTGTTTCATAATACTCCAACTTAACAGTACTCTTACTTATAAATAATATATAATAAGTCATTTAATTAAGTGGCTCATCCCGCCCCAGGCGTGGGGCGATATGAGCCAAGCGCACTACTTTTTCATTTTCGTTTCTAATTCCGCATATAATTTTTTCTTTACTTCTATCTTGGCAAAATTACAAATAAAAATGTTTGTAGAATATATATAACGACTTACTTTCAAGCAATAAATTAACAGATTTTAAATACTGACGTGAAAAAGACAACTATGCTCATCTCGCCCCACCCTACCCTATAATATTACTCTATTCAAAACTAGAATATGCATAAACATTGTTAACAGAAACTTGAATCTGAAACAGTTCAAAACATGTTGAAAATGTGAAAACCGTAGACATATTGTCCAATATGAAATTGAGACAGTTAAAAGATATAATAATTTGTGAAGTCATTCAGGGCACCGGATAAAGTCGGACAAGGTATGGGGTAAAGTCGTCAATGGTACGGAATAATCTTGGCTGAGGTACGGGGTTAAGTCATCTAGTCATCACCTCACTTCTTCTCCCAGGGAATAAGTCCGACGGATGGAGGGATATGAGAAGGATCGTGAACATATAAACATTGTTTATTTAATAAATTTTATTTCTTGTCCGACTTTTTTATATTGCCGTGAATGAATTTCAGATGACCTACGTATATCCAACATTTGACAATAAATTCTTTAATGGTAGAAATCATTGAAAAATCATTTAACATACTTTCAAAATATAACATTTCTTATCAAATGATTGAAATTATTTCATTAGGTTTTTTCCGTAGATGTTTATTTGACAATTTTTTTAATGAAGTGTTTAAAACTGATAGATTTTGTACCCGTTGAAGCTAAAACTAATATTTTTTAAATGTCTTCTGTGACAGAATAATAAAAATTGACGTTCAGCGCAAAGGGCCATCCATAAATTTCAAAAAATAAATCAACGGTGCCATTTTTATTGTTCATAGTTAAAAATCTTCAAAATGGAACTACTAAAAACAAAGAAAATACATTCAAAATTACATTATTGTAAATAATACACATTAAGAATTAAAGAATCTTCAACTGCAAATTTTAAAGATAGACCTATTTCAAAAAGATGTTCAAAATTTTAATCTATAAATATTCAAAATTAAATAAGTTGGCGGGTTTTTAGTTGTAAATATCTTCAAAATGGATCAGTGTCAAAAATGGAAAACACTCAAAAGACTTAGAATACCAGAATCTCTCAGAAAAACATTTTTTTCAAATTAAATAAACCGTTTATTTAACATAATTTTTTATCTTCTCGCTAAAAATAATTTTCAAAATAAAAAACATTATTTTAAATGAAAGAAAAATTTTTATTGGAGCAAAAAACCATTTCTTCCAACAAAAGCAATTTCTTTGAATCAAAGAATCTTTTTTCTGAGTGTATGTCTTTTAAGAACATCTTATTAAGATATCATTCAAAGATTTTTAACGACTAGATTAAAGAAAGAATGAAGATTACTGAAAGCTGACTAAAATCAAAATTAAAGATTAAAAATTAATATAAAAATTAAAATAAAAATTAAATTAAAATTGTATGAAAGCTGATGTAGCTGTTTTAAATTTTTATTTATGATTAATAATTATATTTTATAGCAGTTTAAATTTAAGCATATATTTTAATTTTATAATTGGTCAATCAAAATAAGAAACACGTGATAAGCGCGTAGCTCACTATTTGTAGGAGTTTTTTTTAATTACTAGTACAAAATTCCAGTTATTTAATATTTTTCTGTAGATCATTTTGAAGAGAAAATTCTGTATTTGCGTGCAGATTTTTTCTTCAGGGCCGTTCAAATAATACGTAACGTTTTTATGAGAGGGGGGGGGTCACCGCGAGTGTTACGCTAATGTTAAAGTTCTGTACACACTATAGAAAAAGCGTAACAAACGGGGAGGGGGGGGTCAAAATTGTCAGAAAAAAGCGTTACGTAGTTTTTTAATGGCCTCTATAGTTTATAGGTTGTTGTAGTAAATAGTCTTATTTACTATAATAACCCATAGAACTAAAACAACCTGAACATTAAATGTAATAAAACTAGATTATACAATTTTTTCAAATTTTTTATCATCACTTAACTTTATATCTTTAACAACAATTCAGATGATTGAAATTCTTTACTAAAGGTTTTTGATATTTCGAAAATTGTAAATAAGACTTTCTTTTTACGGATATTTTTCTGCAGAATTATGGAGAAAAGTCAAAAGACTAATCTAATTATACCGATATTGAAGTCTTTATAACGTTATTACAATATTTTATTGTAATTACTAAACTTTAACGTTATACTATAATTTTTGATACATGAATTTTCTATAAGGTTCATTTGTTCAAAGAATGTGTTCAAAATTATGAGAAAGTTGCATCATTGCGTCGGCCAAAAAATATGAAGTCGATTTTCCTCTTGAAAATATAAATATAATTTTTAAATGATCAGAAGATATTCGCTAAAAATAACTTTCTAAAACTTTTTTTGTTGCTTATTACATAAGTGCAGAGATCTATCATACTTCAGGTTATTTAAGTCCTTTCATTTTTGAAGGATAATATATCCTGTCTCTATAAAAAATTGTTTCTTTTTTGACAAGGCATAAAATCAGTAATTTAATACTCTTCAAAAATTCATAATTTCATAAAATTAAAGAGAAAGAGCGAGAAACAAATTGGATACTATTACTATTTTATGTATTTAAAAGAAAGTGTTCAAAGAGAGAAGAAAAGACTAATTATCTTTTAAGATAGTTCTCTAAAATAGTTCCTGACAAATAATATATTATAATGTAAATTATAGAGATGCTGAATCAATAAAAGACCTTCAATCATTTTTTGATTATTTTAAACATTATTTTTGACTACAATAACTTTTATAAGTGGTAGAGAAGGCACTAACGCCGCAGTAGTCAAAGGCATGCTTGGTAAGACAGGCTGCAATGAAGCAAGCACAAGTAGATCACTACTTGGTCTCACCCCTTCTGTCATTTTCTACTGCGATTCTCCATAGCACTTTGTAGGACTGATTTATTCTTACATTTTTCGGCTGATAAACTTCGGTTAATTTCACCAAATATAAATAATTTGGCTCATTAAATAAAAAATTAACCGAAAAAATATTTGGTAAATTTAGCAAGGCGGAAAAGATTCAACCAATTAAAAACTGTAATCTTTGTTCACATAGAGGCCATAAACTGCATTGCCAATTTTGGGCTATTTTTTATCCCCAACCCTCCCCTCGTCACCCCCCGGTGACGAACATAGTTTTTAAAGGGCCCCCCCCCCCCCCGAATAGAAACGCATTCCGAAATGCTCTCAAAATTGGGAAAATCGGATGATTTTCACGAAACTAGAGGAATAAATTCTTTCAAATCAAATTAATGTAAATACCATATTGAATTCGAATTTAACCAAGTGGATGAATTTTCAAACAAAATTGATCAAAATTGAATGAAAACCTGTTGAATTTTTAATACAAAATGACGATTTTTTTTACTGTAAAAGATGAATGGTCCACCAAACGACGAATTTTCAACCAGTTGAATGAAACGAGGAAAAACGAGCAAATAAAGATAATTTTAAAACCATATAGTTGAATTTTTAATTAAAAAAGATGTTTTTTGAACCAAAAAAGAATCGTCAAATTTTTAGTTTAGAAATTTAATTTTAAACAAAAAAAATGCTTATTTTCAAACCAAAAATATTAATTTTCAACAAACCAGATTAATTTTCTCATCAAAAAGATGAATTTTCAACAAAATAAATGAATTTCCTAGCAATTAGATGATTTTGCAACATATAAAGGATCAATTTTCAACCGAAAAAGGAATAGTTAGGTTTTTAGATAAAAAATAAATAAATATCAACCAAAACAATTTAATTTCTAACCAGAAAGATGAATTTTTCATCATGAAAAATAAAGTTTCACCAAAAAAGATGAATTTTCAACAAAATTCCTGAATTTTCATGCCGAAAAGACGAATTATCTACAAAAAATTTGCATTTTACACACTAAAATATGAGTTTTCAAAAAAAGGTAATTTCCAACCAAATAGTTTAACTTTCCATCAAGTAGTTTATTTATCAAACAAAAAAGATGAATTATTAACGAAACATGTATTATTTGACATTTAATACAAACAAAATTTTAATTTGAAATAAAAAACAGTTTGATTCAACAAAAATGACAATCAAACAGTTGCATTTTCAACCAAATATGATGAATTTTCAACCAATAAGATTAATTTTCTACCGAAAAGACGAATTATCAACAAAATAGTTTAATCCTCAACCATAACAGATTTTTGTAACACCCAAAAAATTTCAAACTTAACTGAAAAAGATTAATTTTTAACCGAGAAGATTAATTTTCTACCAAAAAAGACAAATTTTTAACAAAATACATGCATTTTCAACCAAAGAGATAAATTTTCAATTAAAATTATTGAGCTTAAAAAAAATGAATTTTCAACAAAAGAGTTCAACAGTCCCAAAATTTCTGACCAAAAAAGATGACTCTTTGCTTCCTAATAAAGGAAGCTTTGAAATAGTAACAATTTTGAACAATTTTAAACTCTTTTAATTGAACATTCCTCAATTGGAAAATGTTTAATACAATGTTCTGAATAATTGTCCGGATGTATCTCTGTATCTATGTGTTTGAGTGTGAGGACTTATATTCACCACTAATATCTCAAAACGGACAAGAGGATTCCTAAAAATTTTTATTACCCTTTTTTAGCACTTCATAACATTTTGAAAATTCGTTTTTGATGGTAAAAATTTTTTCAGCAACATAATTCAAACTTGATGCAAGAATATAAGATTCCTTGGTTCGAGACAAATCGATTGACCTATAATATTATTACATTTTATTAAACAGTAAAAAAGTTATGGTCACTTATATCTATTATTTAAAAAATTGATTTTTTTAATAGAAATTTTCTCATTCACATAATTTAAAGTTGATACAAGAATAGAAAAAACTCGTTGATTCGAGGCCTATCGATTGACCTATTCTGTTAATACGGTTTATTAAAGAGTTAAGAAGTTATGGTCATTTACAATATTTGAAAAAACGGGTATTTATAGATAAACTATTTACATTAAAATAACTCAAAATTGATGCAAGAAAGAGAAAGATTACTTGATTCAAGACAAATCGATTGACCTATAGTATTACTCCACTGTGTTGAAGAGTACGGAAGTTATGGTCAATTATATAATTTGACAAATATTTTTGAAAAAGAAAAACTTTTCTCAATAACATAATTCAAAGTTCATTTAAGAATAGAAAAGGCTCCTTAATTTGGAACACTTTGATTGACCTAACTAAATTTGTTTATTTTGACTTCCTCTATGAGAAAGCAAATATGTATACACTGGGAATCCCATTTAAGTATCTCCCATTTACGTCGTTACAAAAATTGATGCCGCGGCGATTTCGTGATGGAGGACCCGCGAGACAGAAAGGGGAGGCATTGGCTCAGTCAAGCCTGACAAACAACAGGAGGGCCGCGCTCAGCGCGTTAGTTGCATTAGGTTACGTCATGCGTCCAAATCCAACAGAAAGGATTTACGCGGCCCTGCCTATTTACGTTTACGCTTTGAGTGAAGGCCATTTAGCACCATGCCCGAAACCGCACTTAGATGGGATTTCCAGTCTATTTGCTAATTAATCATAATAAGGAAGCCAAAGTGCTTATCAAATGAGCACCAGAAAATTGTAAGTACAAACAAAGTGGGAACACCCGAGATCTAATTCACAGCTGGTTAACCAAATAGTTGTATTTTCAATAAAATAATTAAATTTTCAACCAACTAGTAGAATTTTAAATCAAACGAGATGAATTGCAAACCAAAAATATAATAGTAGAATTTTCAAACAAAAATAGTTGGATTATCTTATTGTATTCTATTCATTCATTTCGCATTTAAGTGAAAAAACAAGATAAAGGGGAAAGCGGGAAAGTTTCTTGAAAAAAGGCGGAAAAAGAAGTCTTTTTAAAAAGGGGGAAAATATAGAAATAGGGGAATAGGGAAAAGAGTGTAAAGGCTGAAATATGGACGTGATTTTGAAACTTATACAGTTATTATTGTAATTTATGTATTATATATTTCTAACGTTACTTCCACTGACCCCCCCCCCCCACCTCTATTACCAACCATTGTTTTTGGATCGACCCCTCCACCCCCTCAAATTGTTAACGTAGTTTATGGGCGGCCCCTCAAACAAACTTCATTTTGAAATCAACTATAAGCAATCAACCCAACGATTTTTTTGGATGAGTAATATTTTTTTCTGAGGCACAATCTAGGCAATAATCTAGCCCCTTTGTTAATAATTGTTACTAAAGAACTCTCGTTCTCCAAGCCTTCAAAGAATATTTGTTTGTGGGATTTAAAAAATGTTTTGATAAATGTCTTAATATCTTTGATGTCTCTTTAACTCTTTCATGTCAAATATGCCGTCTTTTCAATTAAGAACCTATTCTATTCTTTTCGTTCAATCAATATTTCATATCTTAATTTATTACGTCTCTTTGGCGCAATCAAAATATTTCTTTGCAGTGAAGAAATATGTGATAGGTGCAATTGAATAAAATTATCTTGATCAAAGAAATTTTCCTGAATTCTACTAAAAAAAAGTTCTGGTTAAAGTTACTAAACTAGAAAATTCTGGTTAATTCCATTCTTTCAACCATTTCAAAAAATTCTTATTCAAATTTATATTTTCCACATATAATGTCAAATTCTGCGTCAACCCGTGATCCTACGTCACAAATCGTCAAAAAAGCTGGGGGGGGGGGGCCCCCCGATCCCATCAGTGTGACGTAGTTTTTGAACGGCACCTTATAATGTTTGAATTAATTAATTCCTACTTTCCTAGTAGAAGAAATGAATGTTGAAGATTCATAGCCAGAGGTAGAAAGAAATCGAAGAAACGGTTGCGGCGACCTCGCTGCCGACGTACGACGTTTCTTTCACCTGTCACCGCATCCTCGGTGTCGGCAGATCCTCGCTGGTATCCTAAGCGGAGCGTTAAATATTCTTTGACTGATGAAGAAAGAGAGAGGACGAAAAGCCCCCGGCAATATCGGACCATAGCCATAACCATAGTCATAGCCATAGCGATAGCCATAGAGTCAAAGGACGTATGGAAACCAGACTTGAAACCGGCCCGATTCATACGGACATGCATAAGTTGGATGAGTATGTATAATATAGGGTGTTTCGAAACGATAGTCGACTGAAAATTATAGTCCTGGTCGCAATATTTTTGCTGCAAAATGAACAGCATCTTGGGAACTTAAAAGATCCTTGCACAATCATCGGCGGAGGATAACACGCAGTATATGTGATTAACCCCTCAATGGCAAAAACGATGTATTTATCGTTGAAAGTGGTCTAAACAACAAGTGGGCTGTTATAACTTTCAGTTCAAAGTATGCAATTTTCGAGCTGAAATGTTGGTAATTTTAAAGAATCTAAGAATAAAATTTAAGTTAGTGAAAAATTGATCAAATTTTTACTAGTTTTTCTAGTTTTGTATTTTCAACAAAATAGATGCACTTTTAACAAAATAGTAGCATTTTCAACCAAAAAGAATAATTTTCTACCCAAAAAGATTAATTTTTCACCGTAAAAGACGAATTCTCAACAAGATACATTAATTTTTAACCAAGTACTTGAATTTTCAACTAAAAAAGATAAATTTTCAGCCAAGTAGTTGAAGTTTCCACAAAAAAAAGGATAAATTTTCAACCAAAAATGAAATAGGTACATTTTCAATTGCAAAAGTAAAATTTGTTACAAAAAAAATATATATAAAAAGTTCAACTTTTAACCAAAGAGATGAAATTTACAACTGAAATGATGAATTCTTAACTGGAATATTTGAATTTTTAGTGAAAAAATAATAATTTTCAACTAAAAAACGGATTTTCAACAAAATAGTTAAATCCTCAACCAATACAATAAATTTTTAACTAAGTAGTTCAACTTTCATCAACCAAGTAGTTTGAACTTTAACCCAGAAGAATAATTTTTTACCGAGAAAAAAAAACATTTTTAATCAAAAAAAATGCATTTTCAGCCAAATAGTTAAATTTCCAACCAAAGAGGTGAATTTTCAACTAAAATGATGAATCTTCAAATGGAATACCTAAATTTTCAGTTACAGAATGAATTTTCAGCCAAGAACAACTATTTTTCAACAAAATAATTAAATTTTCAACCAATTAAATGAATTCTTATGAATGTAGTTCAACTTTCAACCAAGCAGTTCAATTTGCAAACCAAGAAGAATTATTTCCTACCAAAAATACAAATTTTAACAAAATACATAAATTTTTAATCAAATAGATGAATTTTCAACAAAATAGTTAAATTTACAAATAAAAAAGATGAATTTACAATGAAAAATTTTCAGAAAAACACTTAAATTTTTCAACAAATTATTTAAATTTTAAACAAAAAAGATGAATTTTCAAGCAAGAATCTTAATTTTCTACCAAACAAGGCGAATTTCGACCTAAAATTAAATAGTTAAATATTACGAATAAAAATTTAATTTTTAATCGAAAAGACAAATTTTTAGCAAAATAGTTAACTTTTCAACGAAACAATTTTTAAATAAAATGAAGAAAAGTTGAATTTTCAACCTAACAACAAAATATATTTTCAAGAATATAGGTGCATTTTCACCCAAAGAATCAATTTTCTGTCAAAATAATTTAATTTTCAACCAAAAAATGACTTTATAACCAAACTGTCCAATTTCCTATAAAGTAGGTTAATTTTTTACCAAATAGTTGAATTTTCAAATAGAAACATGAATTACCAAGGAAGAAGATTAATTGTCTACCGAAAAAGATGAATTTTCAACAAAATACATGAATTTTCAAACAGATCCATTTTTAACAAAAAATGGAATAGTTAAATTTAATTGCAGTCAAGTAAATTAATTTTCAACAAAAAAAGCAACAAATTTTCAACAAAACAGTTGAAAACTATTTGCTTTACCGATGTAAATTATTTCGAATTACCTGTATAACAAGTGGATTAACCTGGATTGTAGGTGAGTTACGAGTGGATTACGACTGAATGACCTGAATCACTCCTAATTATCTGGATTACAAGTATATTAAAGCGGATTACAAGTGGAATATGGCGGATCAGGACAGGATTACTCCTGGTTAGAACTGGATTACTCTGTATTATTAGTGGATTACTCTAGAATACTGAAACTATTTGAATGACTTCTCTTTACAAGTGGCTTATGGAGGATTATAAGAGGATCACTCTAGATTACTGGGATTATTTGAATTACTCCGCATTACAAGTGGATTACTTCGCATTACGCGCGCGACTGTTGGTTTACGCACAGACCTTTTAAAATTAAAGATCAAATCATCGACATCTGCATTCCGTGATTGTGAATTCTCTTTTGTTAAAGCTCCTTCGGCTTTAACGAACACATCCTCATCACATATCGCGTGCTTTGCACTCGATTTTGTCCAAAATGCGAACTTTTCTACATTATGTTCAACACTATTATATCAAAGGTATATTATATATATTTCTGCACTCAAGCTGGTACTGCTTATTCAGATATTGCAAAATATTGTATGAATTTTATTTTTCATGATTACTTTAATATTTGCTCCTTATTTTGCACTAATTTTTATTCTTAGCTACCCTGAAATATCTATCATTTTAATAAATTTATATTATCACAATTCATAATATGTATTGGTATTGAACACTCAGAGAAATTTCCTCTTGTGTCGAAAGGATGCTTTCTGACACGAATGGAAGTTCCTCTTAAATTTAAGGTTAAGAGGATTTTCATTTGTCACAAAAAGAATCTTTTTGCAGAAAACATCATCCTTTTGCAACAAACTTCACGTAATCTTGCAGTCAAATAATTCCGTTTTTGTAAAAACGATTTTCACGTGTTTCGAAACAAAACAGGCAAGAGGACGATGCTTTTTTTTCAAGACAACTTTTTCTCTGAGTGAAACATACGTATTTTCATTATCTTGCTCTTATAATTAAAAAAAGTGTATATCCTATACAAAAAAGCTTGTTATTATACATTTTATTGCAACTCGTGTCGTTTATCTAAAAATTCATTTTTTTAATTTTTATTCTTATTTTTTACGATTAAAAAAAATCCAAACGCCCTTTCTAAAAATTATAAATAACGAAATCGTAGATCGTCTTTAAGTAAACAACTTTCGCCTATTAATCTTTTTTTTTCATAGCTTGTGTCGTTTGTCCAAAAATTGAATTTTTTAATTTTTAATGTTATTTTTTACGAATAAAAGAAAAACAAATCTGCCCGCTTCGCGGGCACATTCTCATCGCGCGCGGCTCGCTACGCTCGCAAGTTTGAGCGCGCCTAGGGCACGCGGTTGTTATGTCTCGCGTTTCGCGCTCAGCTTTTTTCGGTTTTCGCACATCATGCTCAGCTTAGAGAAAAAGAAGAAATTTACTTGCAAATATTATAAAATAAACAAAACATCTATGTTTTAAGTGATTCTTAAATTTGTTTTTATTTTAGATTAAAAGGAAGTTTATTTACTTAAGGCTCTATCGCCCTTGAGGAACACATTCTCATCACAATAACCACACACTTTTTTCAAGTCCAAAGAAAAATGCTTCAATGCTGAAGAAACAGTTTTCGTACATAAAACCAATACCTTTTCATTAGGATGAGAATGTAAAAATGTGATTTTTTGTTTATTTTGTAATGTCATTTTTCACGATCAAAACAAAAACTACGCGTTCTATAAAAAAATAATTAACAACAAATTTGTAGATATTTCCTGGATGGATGATTTTTGTCTAATAATCTTTTTTCGTATCTTGCATAGTCTGAAAGCAAAATGGAATTTTTTATTTTATTTTTTATATGTTTCATGGGGTCAAAATTTGAATTTTTGATTCCTCAAGAAAATTCAAAAAGTTGTTATGATAATCTTGTAGGGCTTGCAAAAAGCAACGTTTTTCTTTTCCTGCCTTTTTTTCATATCCTGCGTTGTTTGGCTTAGTTTTTTTGGATTTTGAAAATGCTGCAACTCTGATAGCTTTTTTTTTATCGAAAAAAGTCGTGAGGATAAATTGTACAGATTTTTTATTACTGCCAATTGCCGTACATAGAATTTTGAAGTTCTGAATAAAAAATTATTTCAAAAATTTTGAAAATGCTTTAACTTTTTGAATTTTGATCGAAAATAGCTGGCTAACGAACTTGCCCTTTTCTTTTAGGGCTTCAAAAAATGTGCCATGGCTCAATCCAATCTGATCATTTTTTCGAAATTTATCGTGCCTACAGACAGACAGACTACAGACAGACACCTTTGTAAAAATCGTTTTTTCTAGCTCAGGGGGTCTCAAAACCAATACCTTCTCATTAGGATGAGAATGTAGAAATCAGCATTCGTTTGAAATTAATACATTGGAAAAAACAAATAGTAACGCGACATTTCAGTCTAATATAGAATATTTTCAAGACTATTGTGAAAATCAAAAATAACAAATATTGAAATTCAAACAACATCAATATAAGAAAAACAATATGTGTGAATTGCTAATAAATTCAATAATTTAAACGGCAATTTTCATTTCGGAATATGAATTTGGTATAAACAAATAAGTGGATGAAAATAGTTTTCTAGGTATTAGTAGTGCAGTCACTTAATTACAACTGAATTTTAACAATTTATAGACAAAAAGATTTTCTGAGTTGTCTTAGTGAAAACTAATAAATAATTTGCGATTTATTTGTGATGAAGTAAATACCGTTCCTTATATGGAATAGGACATAAATTACTCTATAATTAACATAGTATATATATTTGATCACCCGGTAAAAATTGATAATTGTTCAAACAAACTTAATTAACAAAGGTGAAAGATGATATTTGACTACTTTTCGACATATATACTTCATTTTTTTCAACAGGAGCAACTATAAATAACTCATTATCAACTTTTGTTATAACTCTTGAAGAACGATAAGCGAACTATGATTGTTAATCATTATTTTATAATAAATGTTTTGCTTCTTATGCGTTTAAAAACTAAAAAATCCGTTTTTCTTTCTTTTCTGTTCTTTCTTTTGGGTATCGTGTTTTGAATTTTTATTCTTCTAACCAAATTTTGTTGTTTATTATATATTATAGTATTAATCGTGTTAAATAAGAAAAGCGTAAATTACTTTTAGTGAAATTGGGTAAAGAGAAAGGGGTAAAAAGCGAATTACTGAAGTAGATTGTGTGTCGAGAACGTGAGATAAAATAGCTTCGTCGTCTATGGGAGAACGTGGACCGTCACACCTTTAAGGAACTGGACTCGGAACTCGACTATGCGTATTGTATGATAATACGATCGTAGGACACTCTAAATGTTTATTCACGTGCCGTGAATCGCGTCGTTACTTCATTCGCCACGGTGAAGCACGTACGTACATCTGTACTTATTCAGCTAATACACATTATCTACACGTGTGCTTCAGAATGTATTGGTACTTACAAACCGTACTTAAACAACGTAACAGCACTAACAGCTCAAGGGGGGAGACATTTTGTTACGATTTGTTACGGTAGGGGTCCTTCATTCATATGCGTAATTTCTGGAAATTCGCAAATGAAACAAATAACTTGCAGAAACTGTAGAGAAATTTAATATGAATTTAACTTTACGCGCCAAAGAAACCTGGTGAGTGAACACCGAACCTAGCTAGCAACAATTTGAATAAAAGCCAGGGAATTTTATTGGTTAGGGAAAAGTTAGGATTTAGAAAAAAAATCTTGCAACCAGGGATTCTAGGTTACAATTTTTACAAGTTTAAGATTCTGGTCTTTGAATATTAATGGTCAGGAAAAATTAATGAAAAAAATGTGTGTGGCAGTGGGGCCACACGCCAGAAGTGAAGCTTTAGTCTTTACGTGCGCTTGGCGTCATATAGAGTACACTAATACATTGAGGACAAAGGACATTGCAAAATTAGAGAATTTTTAAAATGAAGTTTGCGCTAACCCTGATATAATATTCTTGTTAGTAATTCATTTGCCGCATGAGTGCAAAAGAGGTTGCATAGTGGTGGAGTAGTGGGGGGATCTCATAGTAAGAGAGTGCAGAGGGAGAGGGAGAGCATATACAGGCTTTGATTAGCGTGGCAGTAGTGGGGTGGGGATATCGAAGAGGAGGAAGAGGAGTCTCTAGAGCAATTGCGAATCGCCGCACAAAAGGGAGACGCGATTACAGAGAGACGGTATAGAGAGTATACTTGTAAGAGAGAGAGACAGAGAATTCCGTTCGTACGTTCGGTCGTTTTTTTCATTTACTCCCGTCCCTAAAGATGTTTCATTTCAAAATTGGGCAGAGAAAAATTATAGAATTGAAAAAATGAAGTTTTGCGGTAACCCTGATATTATATTCTTTTTAGTAATTTATTAGCCGTATTTATATTTGCATTTCTTTTTTTGCACTTGCTTCTTCCTGAAGATTATCTTTTTAGTTATAAATGTTACTATTTGTTGTAAAATTCAACAGTTTGTTAAGAAGTTAAAAGATAAAAGTTGAAAATTCATCTTTTTTGTTGAAAATTAAACTGTTTCGTAGAAAGTTTACTTTTTGTTTAAAATTCATATTTTGGTGTTGAAAAGTATTTTGATTAAACCACTTTATTAAGGAATCATTTTTTTTTTTTTTGAAGATTCATATTTTTAGTTGAAATTCATCTCTTTGGTTAAAAGTGTAACTATTTTGTTGAAAAAATTTTTTTTTAATTAAAAATTCAACGGCATGGATAACAGTTGAACTACTTTGTTGCAAATTTCTTTAATTTTTTTGAATGAGGGCTTATCTTTTCGATTAAAAATTCAACTGTCTTGTTGAGAATTAATATTTTTGCTGAAAATTCATATTTTCTGGTTGACAATTCAATTTGTGTACAGAAAATTCGTCTTTTGGCTTCAAGGTTCAGCAAGGTAGGTGAACTTTATTCTCTTTTATGACTGAAAAATCTTTAATTGTTGAAAATTTATCTTTTTGGTGTTAAAATTCTTTTTTTCAAATGAAATTTCATCTTTTTTGTTTAAAATATCAACTATCACATTTTTTGTAGAATTAATCTTTTCAGGTTAAAAATTCAATTACTTTGTTGAAAATTCAATTATTTGGTTGAAAATTAAGTCTATCGTTAAAAAGTCATATTTTATGGTAAAAAAGTCATTTTTTGTATAAATTTGAAAATCTTAATTTTGTATCTGAAATATTGTTTTATTCTTTTATAAAAGATATACTATGTTAAAAATATAAGATTAAAATGCTGGTATTTGAATGTTAATGGTCAGGGAAAATGAAAAATTGGTCAAGGAAAAATCAGGGAATTTTGAAAATGAAGTTTTCATCCTGCAAAGCATGTATTATCTTACATACAAACAATTTCCATTAGTTTCAAGTCCCATATCTTACTATTTCTGGAAACCATCAATTACGTACAGTGAGGGAGGACAAAGGGAAGATCCCCGTTACGTAATTTAAGTACAGTCCCTTACTGTCAGTCAATAAAAATTCAGATATTTGCGATTCTTAGAAAAATAAAATGTCTATAAGGTATTTTTTTAACATTTTCATCGTAGATTCAAATTAAAAGATAGCATTATAGTTAACCATACTCGGTTCAGCAGAGAAATTTTGAGAAGCGTCAAAACCGTTAACGGATGGAAAAGGTCTAAAATTATAAGATACTTCAAGTTGTTCATAAAAATAAAATTTGCCTTTTTTATTATTCGAAATAACTTTCTTCTGAAATTAATTATTGTTTTAGATGGAAAATATTTCTACTTTATGACAGCATTGCGAATTGTTTAGCCTCGGAATGGTCATTCTTAAGAAAAATTCAGAATTTGCAGCCTCCCAGGAAGAACAGGAAGTTTTATAGAAAAAGTAGAGATAGGAATTAGGTTAAAATTATTGTAAATTTTCCTATGTTTGCCTCAAATTCATTATGAGACCTTCATCAGTGACTTAAATACATCATTGCACATTTTTCTACCTTCTTCGTAGTTACTTTCATGCATAATTCCAAATTTGGAGCTTTTATGAAGAATAGGACATTTTGTAGAAAATGTAGAGATAGGGGCTGGGTTAAAATTTTAGGTTTTCCTATTTTTGCCTCAAATTTATTACAGCACCTTCAAAAGTGCGTTAATTACTTTATTGAAAATTCCTTTACCTTTTACATATAGTTACTTTCTTATTTTAAATGTAATATCGTAAAATAATCCAATTTCTACTCAATGATGTAAAAAAAATAATCATTTGAAACTGAAAAATATTTCATTAGAGGATTTCAAGAATAAATAATAATTCCAAATGAAGTATTAAAAAGTAAGCGATTTGAAGTAAAAAATTTAAAATAGTGTTGTTTAAAATCAAAATATATGAAAATTAGAATATCTGAAATTAATACCGAAATTAATTGAATAATTTTTTTAATTTTGAATAGTTACAATTTTAGAGTTCGGAATTTTCATGTTGAACGCTAAATTTTCAATATTTGAAAATTAATAATCAAATTAAAATATTATTTTTCCCTTTCATAAGTTTTAATTTTGAAATTAAAATTGAATTGGTAAAATTTTGAAAAGTATAATTACAATTTGAAAATTCATAATTTTTAAAGGATTTAAATCCACTTAAAATAAGTGAAATTCAAAAAGGGTTTGATTATTAAAAAGTTTTAATATCACAATTCTTGGTAAATAATAATTTTTTTTCATTTTTAAATTAGGTTCGGTTAGGTTGCGGTTAATTTTCAACGTTCTGTAGTAAAAAAATTTCATTTTCAATGTTCACCATTTAAAATTACTTTTCATTTTGAACGTTTTTTACTTAAATAATTTAATTTTAAAGTTACATAATTAAAACCGTTTGCATTTCAACGGTGAGTTTATTTTTCATCTTAGAACAATTTATGTAATCAGTTTCAATGTTTTTTTTTTAATGTAATGTAAATTTAAAATTCAGTTTCAAGTTGTTAAATCTGAATCACTTTGAATTTTAAATAATTTGAATTCAAAAGTTTTCAAATTTTAAATTATTCAATTTTGAACGCTTTGAATTCAAAATAATACAATTTCAATTCCTTTCAATTTTAAATGATCTAATTTTCAAAAGTTTAATCTATTTCTTTACATTCGAAATCTTGTCTTTTTTCAAAATTTTACCTGATCTGAAATTGTTTGATTTGGAACTTTCTCAATTCAAAATGGTTCAATATATTTTTTTTAATTTCAAACAGTTTCAATTTGTTATTATTGAATATTGTTTTAAAAATTTTCTGAACTTCATATTTAAAATTTTGTTTAATAATTATGGATCTTTATATTTTATAGCCCCTCCCTCTTCCCATGTAACGCACCTTAGTTTTACGTTGACTATCCCCCACCTCTCCGCCGTAGGCGTTACGTAATAATTATTTATTTTATAAATAATATACAGGCAAGAAATACGAGACCACTCGCACTTTGTTAGTATTGTGTCTTGAGGCTCTAAAATGAAGTTTTTGTGTCAATTCTTTAAAAAGATATTGCAAAAAATCTCCAAAGTTTAATGTTTTGTTCAATTATGAATAACTCCCGAAATGATCGATATTTCAAAATATTGTGGACTTATTTAAAAAATGAATTTACTTAAAATATCCGTGACGTATCAAGCTAATTTTATTCTTTTTGTCCTGGATTCTGTCAGTACGAATATGTATAAAAAATTCGAAAAAATTGAAAGAAAAATCATGTAGAAGAGAAATATGCATAATTATAACGACTTTTGTTACCCTAAAAATTCATTTGGGGGTATTTGGGTGCAGGATTGCATATATTTTATTCAAATTTATATAAAAATATATATCCTGACACCGTTACGTAGAAACCCTCTACATACCCCCCTCGAAGGCGTTACGTATTTTTTGAACGGCCCCTTATTACACAGAAGAAACTGGGGGTTCGGTAATCTTCAGTTTCAAGTAAAGGTTGGCATCCTTCAGAACTGAGACTCCAATAGAACTCTTTTTTAGGATTCTTTCTTAGTTCGTTGATATCCGATAGATGGTCAGTTACGGGTTGCCGACGTTTTTAACTGCGCATGTATCGAAAGGCGCGCACCTATTTGAAATCAATAAACACTAGAATGATCAGAGAGATAAATATTGACAAAAGTTTTTTAACAGATTGAATAGAATGATAGAAATACCTATAACTTCTTAAATTAATTTAATATTAACATAATATTGCAAGTGTCTATTATATAACTTAAAATAGGTCCGTACTTTTCAGTGCATGCGCAGATGAGAACGTCGGACTTTCAATATAACCTCAAAAATTGTCACATTTCATCTGCATTATCTTTCTTTCAAGAATGACTAATCTCTACACAGAAAAAACTGGGGTTTCATCAGAACCAATTTTTGGTTCCAAAGGAGCTGCAACAAAAAGGAACCTCTTTTGCTGAAAAGGAACCCAAAATGATAAATGGTTTCTAAATGAACCCAAAGTGTGGATTTAATTGGTTCTAATCAGCCCTATCCTACTCCCCGTGTCTGCAACGGCGTAACGTGCTTCCCTTAGTGATTATAGTTTCTATGTGCAAAATTTTTTCACCAGAGCGCGTTGCACGCGCCACGCTCTACAAAAGCATTGTGCCCATTGTGCTGATCGGTGATTTTCAAAAAGATGTAATGAATAATTTATTATAATGAGTAAATATGGTGCGTTTAAGTGATTTGGTGAGATTCCTATATTTGATATTGACCATAATGTCAATGTGAAAGTGCAAATTCAATGGACACTCGTGTATTGTGCCGAACTGTAAGTCAGGTTATAGTTCACAACCTGTACACGAGAATGAAAAAATTCACTTTTTTTTCGGTTCCTTCGGGAAAAGAAAACGTCGAAAAATGGCAAAAAGCGATATTGACAAAAGATTTTATTTTAAAAAACGACGTACGAAATGAAGACGAAGCGTGTGTTTTTATTAAATTTGTATATTCGGTAGCTTTTTTTTCCTTACAAAATTCCCTAAAATCCTACACGTTGGTTTTAGTTAGAAAGAAATAGTTAAAAAAATGTCTAGTATGTAATGAAAACTTGTTTTATACATAATTCATAAAATATTTAATTTTAACAAAAATAAAAGAAAAGTATTATATGGAATCCTTCAAATTCTTTATCAAAATTAAAATTCTGCATTATTAAACAAAATTAATACATTTCAATTTCATTTACAGTTAAAGCTTAATTCCTAAAATTCTGTTTATTTTGAAGTATCTTTCATCTTTTGCACTGTAGGATTTTGTCGTACAAAGCCTTGTTAAATTTGAGAGCTTCATTTTTACTGTTTAATGACAGATTGATCCATCATTTGATAACCTTCAGTTAAATTTATACCATAAGATTTAACATGCGCTAAACTTATCTGGAATTTATCAGAAGGTGAGGCAATCAAACCTGAATTAAAAAAAGAATTATGTTTTTAATAGAGCAGTTTCGTAATATAAAGTTTTTATTTCATCTTTTCCGAACTTTAATATTTTAAATATGTGAATATCATGTATAGAAAAATCAGCTGAGCAATTCCATGTCAAATCATCCGAAGAATTTCAGCTATTGTTAGAAATTTTGATGAAAATTTTAGAATTTGTTCCCTCAGGTGTTGAAAGAAAAAATCACAAAATAATTATTGAAAAAATCCAAAAACTTGGAAGATATTCAAAATTGAAAATTTTGGTCCTGTTTTTCTTAACTTTTCATAGCATTGGTGATTTTAGCGATATTAAGGTCCACTTTTTGTAAATTATTCGTAATAAGACGCAGCTTTGAAAATATATTTTTGGAAAAAAAAATTTCAAAAACTTCTTTGATTTTTCAAAAACTGAATTTGAATCTGAATATCTGAAGAAAAAAAACACTTTTTATTTTCTTCATTTTTTTATGTACATGGCTTCCAATGTCCTCTACAAGTCCTGTAAATATCAAAATGGGATCTCCCTTAGTTTTCGAGAAATAATTAAAAACGTACGCCAAAACCACGAAGGAATAGTGAATAGACTATTCCTTCCTGGCCAAAAGGACATTGTAAGCTATCTATATATAAAAAATGAAGAAAATGAAAAGTGTTTTTTTTTTAGAAATTCAGTTTCAAAATTAGTTTTTGAAAAATCCAAGAAGTTTTTGAAATTTTTCTCTTCAGAAAATATTTTCCAAAACTGCATCCTATTACGAATAATTTATAAAAAAATAGACCTTAATATCACTAAAATCACCAAAGTTATGAAAGTTTAAGAAAAAAAGGACCAAAATTTTCAATTCTGAATATCTCCTAAGCTTTTTTATTACAAAAAAAATTATTTTGAGGTTTTTCTTTCAACACCTAAGAGAACGGATTCTAGAATTTTTATAAAAATGACAAACAATAGCTGAAATTCTTCAGATGATTTGACATGGAATTGCTCAGCTTCAAAAAGGTAACGATGAATTGTTGCATAGATATATTTCGTTTCTTAAATTTTATATCAGAAAATGTATATCATATTTTATTAAAATTGGAATGTTTGTTAATTTTGATGTGGTTTTTAACATTCATATTTAATAAAAAAAAATTAAATTATAAGATAGAATATTACTGGTTACAATGTATATTGCCGATCCAGCAATTCTTTTGACCTAATTCTAAACGATTTAATTTCATCCAAAACAAAATTTAATTTTCAATGCAAAGAACATGCAAATGAAGCTGTGGAGGTATTAGCATATATACTTCAATTTTATTTACCAATAAGGATGAGACAATTTGTAAGACAGGAAATGGCTGAAATCAAAAAAATTAGCGTCTTGAAGAAAAAAGCAGCCAAGCTTTGCGACACTTAACTATAGTTAATAGTTGAGTTAAGTTATTAATTTGAAGTCTATAGACTTCAAATTAATACATGGAACTGGAATTAAAATTAATACATGTTAAAAATATATACTATCAAATTTACCCTTTACATGCGTTTTTATGGCGAACACAGGGCTTAACCAAATTTTTTTCTTTCATTCGTATGAAGCTGAAAAAAATAAAAATGGAAAATATTTCTGTTTAGAAGCTTAAGATTTTTTTATTATTTTTTTAGAGATTTTTGGGTTTATGGGGATAACATACAAAATATTTAAGAAATTCTTACTGCATATCCACTGTATACATTTTACGTAATTTTATGTGTTCTTTTTCTATTTTATATTATAGTAGATTAATGGAAAAGGTGTATTTTATGTTCTAGAATCATTTTACAAACATTATTTCGCCTCATATTGTTCAAAAACTTCATTATTTTAAATTATTAAATATTTTTCTATTAGTATAATGCATTTTTAAAGCGTGCTTTATAATTCGAATTAATTAATATTGCACTGGGAAAAATTTAATGAAGGAACTAAATTATCGTAGACATTAGTCATTCTTGAAAGGAAGATATCGCACATGAAATGTGACAATTTTTAAGGTTATCTTGAAAATCTGAAGTTTTCCACTGCGCATGCACAAGAAGCGCGGGACTATTTAAAATGATATAATATACACTTGCAATATTAGGTTATTATTCAATGTTTTCAAGGAGCTAGGTATTTCTATAATTCAATTTTATTTGTTTTTAAGAAGAATAAGAAACGTTTGTTAATATTTATCTGTATGACTATTCATATTATTTATTGATTTCAAAAAGGCCCGCGCTTCTCAACACATGCGCAGTTGAAAACGTCGGCACCAGCCGATGGCCATCTATCGGATATGAAAGAACTAAAAAGGAACCCTCAATAAGAGTTCCTTTAGAGCCTAAGTTCTAAATGATCCCAAGATTTACTTGAGCCGCAACGTCACTGATCCCTCAGTTTTTTCTGTGAGAGGATGTTTGGTGTACTTGACAATTTTAGATTATAACCCATGTAAAAACCGCCCCAATTATCCCCATTTCAATTAGGGCAGTAGTCAGAATCTCACTAGAACAACTGGACTAGTAAGTTCTAACCAGGACCCCTTAAGGCACTGCCAAGATTTTTTGTTCCTTATGACTAGAAAAACTATGTACATCTAGTTAGGCCCTAGTCTTGTATTTGAGCCAGGCTTTAGTTGGTTCCTGATTTAGATGAAAGAACCAAAAAATTCTAGTCAGGCACTGGTCGGGCCTTAGTCAGCCTACCCCAGATAAACTTTCTGAAGATGGCGCTGCAGTATATATGATGCAGGGCCATCTTCAGAAGTTTGTATGCACTAAATTAGACTTTAGTAAACAGGCGAATAGCTGCCCCAACAACAAATGACAGCAAACTGAAATTTATTTTCATCTGAAACATCCGGGTGTTTAACGATTATAAACACGTGTTTTTATTGAAAATAACACCACGTAAGTAAGTAAGTATACCATTAAGCCATTTCCCTTTCAGGGTAGGCGTGACACTACCCGATTTGGGTAGTGTTTCTAGGTGGACAGTTTCTTGTAGTAAATAACTACAAGTTGGGCTCACCACACCCACGATGTGCCAGCAGCACGCAGTATTCTCGAATGGTCACCCATCCAAGTAGTAACCGCGCCCAACGCTGCTTAACTTCAGTGATGTGACGAGAACTGTTTTTTTTCAGCGTGGTATGGCCGTTGGCGTAAACGTAAATTTTTATTAAATAAAGTACAAGTAGTGGTTTTGTTCAATTCTATTTATTATAATACTGAATGGGGTGTGTGAATATAACTAAAAAAAATTAGGTAATTTATTTTTTCACCTTTCACAATAACTTTACTTTGTTTAAAATGAAGATAATATTGTTTTTAATACGTGAAATATAAGGGAAACAGTTTAATTTGTGCTGTGTTTGTGAAACCCAGTGAAAAATAATTAACATAATCATTTGGCACATTAGAGTGCAAATGTTCAATATTTAGATGTTGTGTGATATAAATATATATGCAAAAAACGGTTTTTAATTCACGAAATATAAACCTCTAAAATTATTGGTCTAAAATTGGTGTGTATTTAAATATTCTTATTAATTTTGTTGTTCACAAGTCATTTGTCACATATATTTATATCATAGCTGAATGATGAACGTACCGGAAAACAGAGAGGGTATAGACGGGCGGTTGAAGGGTATTCTTGTTAGGACCTTGTTAGAAGTTCTAGATAGAGCCTGGCTAAAACAGCGTCGCATAACTAGTCTGGCCCTCCCTATTTTTCCCTACCATCGCCCGATCAGAAATAGGGAAAACTAAACGGGGCCCTTCCAAATCCCGATCGCAATTTCTACATGGGAAGTGATAGGAAGAAATAGCGTACTTTGCAGAAGGGAGACTGTGGGGTCCAGCGATACAATTTTCTTAATGATAAAGATAATTTCCTGCCTATTCTCACTTGGGTGGTGCAGTGTATGTGTAGCGGGCGTAAAGTTTCATATCGGCCCGGCGGCGGAGTGCGCATGTGCGAACGACACTAGACTGGAAGCGGTCACGTCACGCCTGCTTCATGTGCATGCAATGGCGCGTTTTCAAGGGGGGTCGGACAAAAAATTAATTCTGTACAAAAAGTATCTATTAGAACTCATACTTTGGGTCCCTTTAGAACAATTTATCATTTTATGTTCCTTTTAAGCAAGAGTGGTTCCTTTTTGTCACAGCTCCTATGGAACCAAAAATCGGTTCTAATAGAAACCCCAGTTTTTTCTGTGTTTATATTTTTAATGTTAGAAAATAAAACCCAAGGACGTGAACGCGCGCTTGGCGCGCGTGCATTTATCTGCTGCTATAATAATTAATCAAATCTAACCGTTTTAATGATTTCTCCATTGCTATTGAGTCGTTTTACATTGAACATCAATGAGAGGAAGCACCCGACTTTTTCCTACTTCAATGTCAGGAAAACAGTTCCTACTACATGAGGACAATAGCTGTTTTCTCACGACACGGATTCGCAGTGCCGGACCACCTGCATTGACAATCGCGGCACACGCGTAATCTAAGTGCAGCGATAGTTTCTCGTCGCCCGCGCGCACATAAGCTAGGCTAAGCTAGGCTAAGCTAAGCGCGTTAGATCCTGTTGCTCGTAGGTAAAACTCGCGATCGAGCATTCGCCGGATCGCGATTCGCGAGTTTGAAAGAACGAGGAACAACGGAGAGAGAGAGAGAGGGGAAAGGGGGGAGAGAGAACGCTAGGGGTGGAGGGGGAGAGTGAGAGTGGCAAGAGGTGAAGGGCCAGGAGGGGAGTGGGTGAGCCGACCTCTGACCCCGGGGGGCTCGGGGACCTTGCTATGCCGGCATAGTAAGGTACGTAGCATAGCGTAGCGGCATAAACTAGCGTGCCCATGCGACTCGCCCGCCTTTCACTTCGAAGACGCGAACTAAGCGAGCAAGTCCGCCATTGGGGAGTGCCTGCCTGCTCGCACTATTATCGTATTATAGCGAATCTCTGCCTGAGGACAATTTTATTCCCTCGCCTCTTTCTCCATGCCATGCCTCCATATTTTACGGAAAAAGTACCCTAAATTCGCTAGAAAAATCATACCGGGATGATCCAACGTGTTCAGCTCATTTCATCCCACCAAAATCACTACGTGAGAGAAAATTCCGCTAAGTACATGAGTATTAATTAGAGATGCGTTCGGGCGAGATGAGACCAGAAAACATCGATTTCGGGTTGAGGGGTTGATAACTCGACCGATCAAGTATACACTAGGGTTGTCCGAAAATGCACTGGAATTTTTTTTCTAGAATTTTCATGCCTATCCCCCTGAATTTTGTTCGAGTCCGTAAAAAAATTAATGCATTTAAAAAAAATGATATTTGAAGAGTGGCAGTACAGAACTAGATAACTAACAAAATCGGAATTTTTCAGAAGAGCGAAAAAACATTCTGTAGAATCGAAATCGCCATTTAGAGATAAAAGAAATGTCCACTCCTGAGTTGAAGTGTTGCTGAATTAGGACCCAAAAAGTTTGATCGGATAAAATTATCTAGTTTCGAGGAAATATATGTGGAAGTTGCCAATCTCAAAGTTTCCGAGTAAATCGTTTAAGAATTTTTAGATTGCAATTTTACAGGTTTTAAAAATCGGTCTTTGATGGCGATTAAAACTCGATTTTTCAATTTTTTACAAAAATAAAAACGGGTACCGCACAAATTTTCGGTGAAAGGACTACAAATTGAAGAATTTTTTGTTTGTATTTGATAAACGATAATAATTTTAACAAATGTCAATGCTGAAGGAAAATGAAATAATTATTACCCAGTAATCGTGACCTCAGTCCCAGTAGTCGTGATGCCAATTTTCTTACTTTTTATTTAATTTGAATGCATTTAATTTCCATTTGCTACTGTATAATGCTAAAAACACACGTATTTTTTCATTAAATGTTACTTTTAAAATATTTTTTATTATTATATTTAAGTTATAACAAAGTTTCGCAATTATTGGGACCGTCACGATTACAACGTGTATTTATTTGTTTTAGAATTTTTCATGCAATAAGCCCATTTTGGAAAAAATGTTGGTTATCTATTTATGTACTGTCCTCCTTCATTTAGAGTTTCAACAAGCACCATTAAGTTTCATTCGCATTTCCCATAATCCCCCATAAATCTCTCCCAAAGGGTCCCAAAAAACCCCCATGAGTGAAAAATTGTGTTTTACGAGATTTTGGCACTAATTCTTATTTTTTGCGGTTTCTTTTAGTGCAAATTGTTTCTAATACATAAATTATTATTTTCCACTGATAACGTGATGTTTTAATAAATGTTTTGAAAAATGTATTATTATTTATAGCAAGTTTCTCTTCGAATAGAGTTAGAAAGTCGCGGTTTTTTTCTGAATTTATCAACTTGTTTTCAACTTTTCAGTTAGAGCGACGCAATAATCAACTCAAGTTAACAAAAGTAATTCTGCAAACAATGTATTATTAGTTGTAAAAACATTCTCTCAGAATAATGCTAGAAAGTTATGAACAAATAATAAATAGAGATCACTAAGAATCATTTTCAAATAGGATTCCATTTTTTCGAATTGAAGTATTTTTACTTGTTTGATAATGCTTTCAAACTATTAATTTAAACAAAAAAGCTCTCACTAGCTACTTTAAGAAAAAAGTTACATTCAACGTGATACATGTAGAAAATTTGAAGAATGCTTTAAATATCTGGTTCAATTTCAATAAAATATATCCACAAAAAAAAGAGATTGTTCAAAAAATGATTATGTCTAATGTTTATTTATGATTTGTTCATAACTAGAAAGCCAAAGCGAAGTTACGAATTTTAGAAAAAACCACAGCTTCCTAGCATTTTGAATTTTGCGAGCGCTATCCCATAAATTTCTTTCTTTTGGTGAAAAAATACAGCCATCAATTTTATTTTATTTCTTAAAAATTATCTAGAGGTTCCGTTACGTCGATTTAGGTCTGAAATGAATTTAATTAGTTTACAGTTTTGAAAAATACCAATTTGAGACTAAAAAATCTTTCGCCCCTAAAAATTATTTGCTATTTGTTAAGGAATAAGCCCTAAATCTAACGAAACAAAAATAATATTTTTCAAGATATTATCAGGCCTCGAATACGAAAATTTGTAATTTCAATAAAATTAATGGTCTGAAATGACCCCCAAATACTTTTTCTGGAGTAATATGCAGAAAATTTCTGCTACAATATAAAGAGAATATTCTCCATAAGGAATAAATTTAAAATATTCATACCGCGTCACAAATAAAAATTTAAATTTTGAATTACACCAAAAATACACATTTTTGACACCTAAGATATTCCTATAGTACTTTAAAATGTATTTTTACCCATAATTTTATATAAAGTCACGTAAATGATATGCAGAAAATACATTTCAAAGTACTATAGAAATCTTTAAGTTATAAATACTTTGTATTATTTGTGTATTTTGAAATTCAAGATTGTTTCGGTCTCCGGGTATAAATATTTTTTATGTATTCCTTATGAGAAATATTCTCTTTATAATGCAGAACAAATTCTGTGCATATTATTTCGGAAAAAAATGTGTAGGGACTATTTCATATAATTAATTATAATGAAATTACAAAATTTTGTATTCTAGTATGTATTTATTCTTAATAAATTAAAAGTACTTTTTAGGGGTGAAAGAATTTTTTAGCCCTCTTTCATTTTTTAAGTTGGAAACTAAGAAAATCCATTTTCAGACATATAACTTCCTAATTATTACCTTCCTTTAGGTGGAAAGTGGACAAACAGTTGAAAATTTCAGAAAAGAACTGCAACTTTCTAGCATTATTCTAAGAGAACATTATTGAAATTATCAAAAAATTGTTTAAATAATAATATTTATATGACTTGCATCAAACTATTACTTTACTAACAAGGAGAGGACGCGGGGTGGACATCGCCGATTCAACTGGGGCTTTGCAGGATGAAAGTACATCAAATTCGATTAGGGGCGTATTTTTTCTTTTGATCTAACATGGTTTTTATATTATTTCTATAGGGCTTTTCACGGAGATTGTGAATCTTAAAACAAAAAGAATCCATTACCTCAAATTTAAAAAAAAAACGGGGTCAAAAAGTAAAAAGAACAAAAAAATCGTTTTTGTCTTTTTTTGGAAAAGTTGTTAAACATTTACCTATTAAAACATGCAGAAAATTTTGAAGATGGAAGTCATCAGCATACGACAATTGGTCATCTCAAAAATATCTACAAATTTTTATGAAAACATTTTTCTATCAGACACATATAGTTTTTGTTTAGTCGCGAAAAATGGTATTAAAAATAAAAAAATTAAATTTCACGGCCAAACTATGCAAGATACGAAAAAGCGTTTGAAAATAAAAATTTGCACCTGAAAAAGATCTATAAAAAATAAAAATAAATATTGTCGATATAGCAATGAATCTGACCATAAACATTTCTAAGAAAATGAGAATGACAACTGGATAAGGACCAAAAATAAAATTATTTCTATACTACATGATAGAAAATTTACCCAAAAAAATAGAAATATGTGGCCATTATTTACAAAGTTTCAGGGTGGTGAATATATATATTTTTTTAATCTCTGTGTTTCAGAGAAGAAAAACCAAATGGTCCTTATCCAGTTGCTTCATCTTCATAAGACGAATCTTCGGCAGCTTTTTTAGACATGATAGCTGGATTTCCACAGTGTCACCTCCTTTAGATATTACGTATGATGACCTGTTCTTGTGATCAATAGACTAATATTTTGTACACATGTGAGTTTCGCGGATAACATTTTGCGGAAAGCATCATACAGAGAAATTTTCGAGTATCGGTATTCCAAGAAAATGATAATGCCGCTACTGAGGCACTTACGAAAAGTTAGATCCTTTAAAATGACTAATGTGAAAGCAATTTTTTAGACTTATCAATAGTTTTCCAATTTTATTTTTGCAAAAAAAAAAATATATATATATATATATATTAGGGTGGCCCTTATTTTCACTTTTCGAATTTCTCTGCTCTCACCCCCCAGTTCTGTTTGAATGCCCGAAAAAAAATCTCCAAGTTTAAGCAAAATCGGTTAATATTCAGGGGTCGCGCAAAGACCATGAAGTTTCCCATTGATTTAACATGGGAAAAAGTCAGCTTTTTGTAAATCTAATATTTGAACGTGATAATATGTTACAAATAATTCCGTGTTTTAGCATATTGTTCAGAATTTGTCAGAGAATAAGAACCAATCATAAATTTTGAGGTTGAATAATTTTAAGCCACTCTTATGGGTCCCCAAAGAAAACCCCATAAGTGACAAATGTGAATTTTACGTAATATTGCCGTTTATTGACGCTTTTTACAAGTTTTTTTTACATAAATAATCATTTATAAGTAGTTTAGGAATACTTAGTCATTTGGTAACTAATATTCAATTGTTTAAACAATTTTAATTTGTTTAAATATTTGTTTTTTTTTCAGTTAACTCGCGAAATGAACGTATTTTCTAGACTTTGCGAGTTATTTAATCAAAAATTACAATAAAATAATTTGTTCAAAAATTTTACAATTATTTAAATAATACGTATTTGTTCAATCATATATTTTACCTAAAAAAAGCAGGAGAAACATTTTATCTCACTAAATTTTCGACAAATTTTAATATTTTTAAGTAATCATTTGTTTATGATGAATAATCGTAGATGTTCATACAAATTAATTTTTTTTAACAATTTTAATTTGTTTAAACATTTAAGAGTATTCTTAAAGAGCAAAGTAAAACATAAAAATATGTCAATCTTTCGAAACATAGCAACAACAAAAAAGTAAACAAATAATTGTTCAAAAATTTTAATTTGTTTAAACATCTACAAGTATTCATAATAAACAAATTAGTACTTGAAAATATTAAAATTTGTCGAAAATTTAGTGAGAAAATGTTTCTCCTGCTTTTTTTAGGTAAAATATATGCTTGAATAAATACGTATTATTTGAACCATTGTAAAATTATTCAAACAAATTATTGTATTGTTATTATTGATTAAATAACTCATATTGTCTAGAAAATACGTTCATTTCGCGAGTTAACTGAAAAAAAACAAATATTTAAACAAATTAAAATTGTTTAAACAATTGAATATTAGTTAACAAATGCCTGGGTATTCCTAAACTACTTATAAATGATTATTTATGTAAAAAAAACTTTTAAAAAGCGTCAATAAACCGCAATATTACGTAAAATTCACATTTGTCACTTATGGGGTTTTTTTGGGGACCCATAAGAGTGGCTTAAACTTATTCAACCTCAAAATTATTATTTGTAACATATTATCAGGTTTAAATATTAGATTTACAAAAAGCTGACTTTTTCCCATGTTAAATCAATGGGAAACTTCATGGTCTTTGTGCGACCCGTAAATATTAACCGATTTTGCTGAAATTTGGAGATTTTTTTTGGGCATTCGAACAAAACTGGGGGGTGAGAGCAGAGAAATTCGAGAAAAAAAATCCTACAAATTATAGATAAGAACCACCTTAATATATATAAACTTGAATTTTTACTTTTATTGAATATAATTTGTAAATATACTGTATTACGACAAATAATTCTATTAAAAGGCATTACATAAATTGAAAAAAAAGTAGGTTTAACGATTTCAGAGTAATCTTTACCTGCAACAAAAATTAACTTCACGTGTTAAGATTTACCCACCACATGGGAAATGGTTACCATGTCAACTCCATTGAATCTTGTTTTCTTCGATACGAAAAAATGCAACTTTATCTACTTGAAAATTACCAAAACAAAAATTCACTTCTGTTTTTTCTGTGTTCATTTTCTTCTTTCCTAGAGCATTTTGTATCAGAAACGGAGGCATTTTGAAAATATTCTTGGCACCCTGGGAAATGTTTTTAGGGGGAGATGTAATCGAGACAATGGATTTATTGTACCTTAAGCAGTATTAAAAAAACTTATATGAACTTATGTTATACTTGCTAAATGAAAATGATAAATATGAAGTTCTATACAATTGAAGTCTATATTGATGAATTAATTCAATGTCAGTGAACTGAAATAAGGTGCTAATTATAAAGAAGTTATATGATCTACTTTAAAAAAACAATTATCAACCTTTCGTAAAAATTTATGTAAAAAAAAAATTTTTAATAATGGAGCTGAAAATATTTCTGTAACTTCTTTTGGGACATTTTCTCGTTATAAAAAATTCTACCCACTGTGCGAGCACATTCTCATAATTTTTAAAATTTAATGTTATTTTTTACAATTAATAAAAAAATGTGCCTCCTATTAACAAATGGTATAAAGAAAACTCGTAGACCTTTTTAAGGTAAATAATTTTATTTTAAAACTTTTTCTCGTATCTTATAGTTTGATTTGTTATCTAATGCCTTTTAATAGAATTATTTTTTATAATGTTAAATATTTACAAATAATATTCAATGAAAGTATAAAACCAAGTTTCTATATTGTTTTTCAAGGAAAAAAATATATAATATATAATATAAATTCATAGATCCTTTTGAGATGAACAATTTGGGTTCTTAACATATGTCCGTATCTTGCATATTTTGCACGGAAAATATAATTATATATTTTTAGTAACATGCGGATGCCTCTCGTCTTCAAAATGTTTTTGACGGTTTATATACAAAAAAAATTGCTTGTGACATGTTTTGCACGATTCACTTAAAAAAGGCACCATCCGCTGGACTATAGTGTTTAACAACTTTTCCAAGAAGGGACAAAAATGATTTTTTGTGGCGATACCAGCGCTCGAGCGCAAATATTCAAACCTCGATATCTCGGAAACTAAGGCCCGTTAGGCCGAAAGAAAGAATTCGCCCCTAATGGATTTTGATGTCCTTTCATACTGTAAAGCCCGAGTCAAATCGGCGATGTCCATCACGTGTCCTCTCGTAAAAATTGGACAAAAAGTTAAACATTTCAGAAAAAACCGCAACTTTTTAGCATTATTCTACGAGAATATTTTTCAAGTATGTAATTATTCAGAACAAATAATGTATTTAGAAACAATTTGTACTATAACAGAAACCACAAAAAATAATAATTAGCGCCAAAATCTCCCGAAACCCAGTTTTTCACTTATAGAGTTTTTTTCGGGACCCTATAAACCAGACTCACGGGGCTGAAATTCGAAAGGTAATTTTCGATTCGTATCATATAGATAATTGTGAAGAGAAATGTGGAGGGTCAACTCGATATAAGATAAACGTCCCAGTAATCGTCACCATAAGAGATGTCATTGACTTCGAATATTTAGAAAATTGTTTTGGAAGCATTAGTTAAAAAATGATTGGTACTGATTGAAGCATTAAATATCCTGGAATATTATAAAAATTGTTTTTACATTATATTTAATATTACTTCTTATTTATAAACAATTAAAAGTCAAAAAGCACCGATGTCCCAGGTATCGTCATTTCCAAATCTGCCATGTACTGGTAATTGTGAGTCGTTGTCCCAATCTTCGTGAAAAAGGTTAAGTTTACTTGAAATCATTTTTTAGCGATTTGGAGGTGTATTTCAAGTGTATTTTTGTATTTTAAGTATACTTAATTGAAATGAAAGATATATTGTTAGTTTTATATTGATTGAGAGATTGAGACCTCCGAGATGAAATCCGTCAAAACATAACCTCAAAATCGAATCTTCTGATAATTCCAATACGTCTGATGGACATTATAATAACCCTTCGAGAACAACGTGGGGTGTATGGCCACCCCAACGGAACAAAAATTGCATATTCGCTGTGTACAGGTTGCAGGAAGGCTTCCTGCTTTGAGTACCTTCTCTTTCAGTATCACTTAAGCCCCTGACGCATTTTTTGTTTTTTTGTTTTTTTTTTTTGCTTCTTCTTTTTTTTTCTTTTTTTTTTGATTCTACGTATTTGGGATTGAATCCAAGTATTTCTCGAAACCCGGAAATACGCCATTAAAAATTTAAACGCAAAAAAAAGAGTGGGGTGTGCAAACACCCCACGTTGCTCTATACGTCCCACGATTCCACGTTGTCCTCGAAGGGATAAAAATGAATTTTCTTTCAAAATTTTTAGTTTTTATTTCAATTAAAAATATTTTCGAATAAAATTAATATTTTATTTATAAGAAATAAAGTGGTCTCAAAAATAAATCAAAGTAAATATTTATGAGACTTTTTATCACGATAAGTGATAACTACAATGATGAAATTCTTTTATAATACTGAATATGATAATTAAAAATTATTAACATTTCAAGTAACTAGATGTACCACATTCCCGTTTAGTTATTACACATCAAGTACGTTATGCTTTGGGCTCAACATTAAACGATTAAACTTCCATATGATTAAAGATATCTATGTCAAGAATCACATTTGTCCTAAGTAAATCTTATTAAAAAATGAACACGTAATTTGTTAACACATAAATGATTACAAATATTGAGAATGCTACTGTAATCTTAACATCACAAATTTAATGAAGCATTTTCATTGTATGTATACCATTAAGCCATTTCCCTTTCAGGGTAGGCGTGACACTACCCGATTCGGGTAGTGTTTCTAGGTGGATAACTTTGTAGTTATAAATAACTACAAGTGTGGGCTCACCACACCCACGATGTGCCAACAGCACTCAGTTTTCTCGAATGGTCACCCATCCAAGTACTAACCGCGCCCAACGCTGCTTAACTTCAGTGATCTGACGAGAACTGGTTTTTTCAGCGTGGTATGGCTTTTGGTCATATAACCTAACTTTGTTCTATAAAATGGCTAAGTACAACATAATTACACGGGATACACAAATCCACACACTGGTAATTTGTATAAATAACTTTTTTGCAACATAAATTATAAACACAATGACGAAATTTGATAAATTGCAGTGACTAAAAAAGTCATGTGTATTTGGAGGTTATGTTCTGTTTACGTTGTCAAAACATTCAAACTATCAATAATTATATATCTGTTACACATTTTTCTTTATATTATGCAGTATAGATTAATGTTAGCTAATGAAAAACTACTTAATAAATATTAACTTTACTGAAAAATGATAATAAACTAAACAATTGATAATGAAATCACTGATTCGTCCTAGTCTTCGCGACCGGTCACGATTACTCGAGCAACTATGCTTTTGAAATGTCCCTATAATCGTGAACGAAATTTCTCGAACGAGAAGGTACTAAATGAAGATTTTATTAAATTTTATCAAAGAAAAATTATCTTTTAATACAACAACAAAATAATTTTCATCCCGATCAAGTAATTTCTTGCCATATTAAAAGCTTAAGCAAAGAAACGTGTTTCCTAACCTAAATGTTAAGCTATTTTCCACGTTTCGTGATTCATCGCCACCGGCAATACAAATCAATTTTTTTTACCCATGTGCACTGTTTGTAGAAAAAAACTAATTTGGTTTCCACAACATGCACTGTTCAAACTTACTTAAAAATATTTTAGGAATGTATTTTCATGCGGAAAATACTTACTTCTGGCGTTTACATCTCAAAACTGACGATTACTGGGACTGCCACGATTACTGGGACATCTACCTTACCTAATATTGACAATTTGGAATTTCTTAAAAAAAAAAACGCATTTATTTTTGTGTCGCTTCGAACGAATTGGGCAACGGGGGGTGGGGGGGGGGGTATGCATGAAAATTCGAAGCAAAACATTTGGATCAATCTAATGTACACCTACTTCTGACTTCAAGATATGCACTTCAGGATATTTGAATCACTTCATATGATTTCATTGACTTCAGGAGATTTCAAGCGAATTACAGTGATGTGAAATGAATTCAGATATTTCAAAGGACTTTACTGACTTCAGGAGAGTTCATTAAACTTTCAAAACTTCAATAATTTTACGAAGCACTCACAAGAATTGGTCGGAAGGAAATAAAATTGGAAATCAAAAGTAGCCCAGTTAGTTAGTGTCAATTTTCGTTCATTTTGATGTTCTAAACAACATACTAAATTTGCACAAAAATAAAATTCTCAGCATTGTCCAGTTTAAGCGTGAAAGAGATCCCTTCCAAAAAAAGGGTTAAGCTCCCGTAAACCCTTTTTTGGAAGGGATCTCTTTCACGCTTAAATTGGACAATGCTGAGAAGGGACGTTTTTTCAATACGAGTTTTCCAGTATTGAAACTCATTAAGATCATAATTATTCCGACGCTTTTAATTCAGACATCAATAATTTTTATTAACCGTTCAACTTTTGAGATGAAACCGCTGAATCGATAAGCTTCTTTAAAGCTCGAGTTCAGCTTGAAATCTCTATACAGAGCCAAGATAATTATTTTTTACATTTTTAGCTCTACTAATTAAAATGATCATTAAATTGAAGTAAAACAAATTGCCATTTGTTAGGTACATGTTATTGAATACTTTTTTCTCGCCGAGTAATAAAGGTTCAAAGCCAGGTGTCAGGACTTTTGAATCCGACTTTAGTACTTTGTGGGGTCATAAGGGCAGTGTATACGTGATTCTAGGAAATACATCTCACTTCACCCGGGCATAACTCTGAAACTATTCACTTAATGAAAAAATGTTTCATATCAAATTTGTAGAAAATTTAGTCCTCTATAATTATGGAACTAACTATTTTTGGTTTCCGATGAGACAAAAAAAGTTAGTTCCAAAAAACTGATTTTTGGTATATTTTTTCAAGATGGCGGAGCGAGCCGTCATTTTATTCTTATGCAAATTTAGTATGTTGTTTAGAACACCAAAATGAACGAAAATTAACACTAGCTAACTTTTCCAGATTTAATGCAAGGTAAAATTACCTAGCGCCTGGACTACAGCAGCCCAACACTGAAAAGTTTGATTTTGGGTCCCTTATAACCTGTGTAAATGCATCTTTCAATATCCTAAGGTTCCACAGAGAAAAGAAAGTTAAAAAAATTTGTGATTCTCAAAATTATGCGAAAATCAAGCCAAATACGAACATTACAAAATTTATAAGACATTTTTTCATTAAACAGAATTATTTTCATTAATATATTTTTTCTTCTGATGAAAAATGGGTACTCAGAGGAATGACAAAAATCATTTGGCGGGTCTGTAGTATGATAATGTATTATTATTAATATTATTTTAGTTATTCACCCATAATTACATTTATTATTTATAGATAATACGTCAGGCAAATTTGTTTTTATTTTTCTAAAACATCAACTTTGGCTATCAAACAACAAAAAGATTTATTACACTAATTCATTGAACTAAACTCCTTCTATTAAAAAATACTGATTCATTCTTTTTTTTAGCAATAATAACAAATCCACATACAAAAAGTAAATTTTGAAAATTGGTATTTTTGTATATAAATGCAAACCTAACTCTGAAGTATGTTGATGGATCACTACTAAAAAATCAGCATATGTCCACCATATTGATTATATTTATGCAAAGTTTAATCGAAACCGATCAATGTATTTCAAGTTCATTTAAACTATTTCTAGAATATGCTGACATCTTTCTATAAAGAAAGTTTTGAGTTCATTTGGTAAAAGTGTGTGTGCCTTGGTCTGCAGTTGAAAAATCACGTTTTTGACTCTTCTTTTCTCAAAGGATGCTATTGCAAATTTATTTTGCCCTGATTGATATGTATTATCGTAAAATAAGATGTTATTGTCAAAGTTTTATAAATATTAAAATAAAATTATAGCCTGCATTTAAATTAATATCTTCCAAACTCACAGAATGTTTGTACTTTGGTAGATTCTATATATTTACCAAGTTTCTTTAGGATATTTCATAAATTGATCGAGATATTCCACTTTTAGTGTTGCAAACTATTTATGTTACATATTCTCGGTAGCGATTTTTTTTCGCATTTCGTCCTTCATGGCATATTTTTTTCTCGTATAGATATTTAGAATCTTTTTCTGCTTTTTTTAATACTTGGTGGCAATTCGCGACGGCGAATCTTAAGTTTATGTAAATGAAGAACTCTATGCCGATTTCACTGAAGTCAAAGATGAATCTCACTGATTGGTTTTTAAACTAACACAACATACACATGAAAAAAAAAACATCTCAGGTAGTTGGCTCGAAAAATTTGTTTTCGATGTTGCCGCACTTTGCATTTTTTTACATGTCGAAAATTCTTTGCTTATCTTTGAATTATAATTCACTCTAAAATTCGAAAGAAAGTGAATTTTGAAAAATTGCAAGATTCGATTTCCTCTAAATTAAATAAATTTTGTATTGCAATAGTAAAATATTTGTTTCATTGTAATACGCGTTTCAGTTGAAACTAATTCCAACTTTTTAAATATTTAATGTTAATATTTCTTTAGCTTCACAAAAATATTTTCATTTGAAGAACAAACTATTTTTTAATTTAAATAAAAAAAATTACCCAAGACGTTTCCTTCGAAGAAACTTTTCTTCATCCGTATATCAATCGACGTAATTTTCTAAAGAGTCCTTTAACCCAAAAATCATCCTCAAAATCACTGAAATCTCTAAAAAAAACCCAGAAGCTCTGTAATCCATTTAATATTTTAAAATCTATTGAAATCCCTTCATTTTACTCTAATAATTAAAAGCCCCAGTAAATACTCAAAAAACTTCATGAAATCCTTTAATATTACCATGAAGTCCAGAAATTCCTTGAAACTCCGCAAAATCCTACAAAATTCCATAGATTTCTTTAAAATTTCTTGAAATATTCACTATGTTTTTTTCCGTTCAAATCCGGCAATTAAATTTCCGAACTCTTTTGCAAATCCTTGAAAAATTTTATAATATTGCCAAATATAGCGAAATATCATGAAATGTTTAGAAATCTTGTAATCTTTTAATATGATCTACCTAATCCTCCCTTTTAGCTAAAAAAACTCAGAAACCATAATTCTTGGAAAAAATAAAGAAAAAAGTATAGTATTTTGCAATATTTTTTGAAGAAAATATGCGTAGTCTTTGCATGAATAATAAAAGAATAAATAAATTATTTTCTATTTAAAAATTAGAGAACCGTTTTCTTAAGAATTCAGTAGTACAAAGTTATCAAACTGCATTGAGCCTATTGAAACAGAGGAATTACATTAATTTTATTTGTTATAATTTTTTTTGTCATTTAATATTTCAAAATTATATGTACATATTGCGCTCTTTGCGAAGTAAACGAAAAACTTGGAACATAATGGATATAAATATTAAAAAATATAATCGTTTTTGTTAAAAATAATAGTTTCTTCTTTTCACAAATAGTTTTCCAGTGGTTTTAATTATATTTTTGTCCGACCCCCTTGAAAACGCGCCATTGCATGCACGTGAGGCAGGCGTAATGTGGCCGCTTCCAGCCCAGTGACGTTCGCACATGCGCACTCCGCCGCCGGGCCAACATGAAACTTTACGCCCGCTACATAACACTTTACGCCCGCTAAATAACACTTTACGTCCGCTACATAAAACTTTACGCCCGCTACACATAATTATCTTTATCTTTTAAAAAATTGTATCGCTGGACCCCACAGTCTTCCTTCTGCAAAGTACGCTATTTCTTTCTTTCACTTATAATCTAAAATTGTCAAGTACACAAAACATCCTCTATTAACATGCTTGTTTTCAAGAAGGGTAGGAAAAAAAGTATGGTGTGTATCAAGGGCGTAAGGCTATTTTGCCTCGGGCGGCAAGTTCACACTCGTCAAAATAGCCTTCTTTACGCCCTTGATACACAATATACTATTTTCTAAATTTAAAAATGATTGTACTTTAATTTTTAATTTGTATTTTTATTGTTTTTTAAGAAATATTTCTGAAAATTTTTTACAGTTTGCAAAGATGTCAGCTTTATTTAATTCAGAAAGATTTTACTTAGGAACCCGGAAACGATTAGAACAATTAAAAAAATATGAAAGATTCATTAGCTCAATATGTATGCATATAATAAACAAGAACTCAAATTTGAATTCTGCGATTTTCCTGTAAATGAAAGAAAATCTTTATGTAGAACATCTTGCACATATCAAAACAAGGAAGCCTATGCATTTAAAAATATGAGCAATCAATAGACATGAAAAGTGAATGGATTGATGGATACAAATGATGACTTTTCGATTGCTCGTAGTAAGTATATTAAGATTCAAGGAAGAAAGAGAAATGAATTATACATTGTATTACTAATCGAATGAAGATAGTAAGGATAGATAATATGAACTTTCTCAGATGACTGTATATTTTAAACTGTAACTTCATTCTTCTTAAAGGTTGCCGATCGTATTTTGTATATGTATTTAATAAATTGTACAATATACAATGAACATTATTCAATTAAGTTACACGGAGAAAAATGGATGTTTGAACGTAACATCTAGATCTTCAGGGTTAACATATTTTATATTTAACTATAGAACAGCAATCTAGATGTTCAAAGTTAGGATCTGTAGATATTAAAAAGTGAGATGTTACTCTGAAACATCCAAAATGTTCAACCTGAAATATCTGAAATATTACATGTATGGTTATGTCAACTAACGGCTGTAAATATTTGAGGAATTTACTTATTTCTGAGCATTTAAGGAATTAATTGATAACTTATTTGTGAATTTCAAACTAAACTTGAATTTTCGTACATGAACGAAAAACAGATACAGGGTATGAAATGCCGATCAGATAATACATTCAGTCTAGCTGAGGTTATATTTAATATTTTTAATTCAAAATAAAAAATAAAAACGGGGTAAGTAAGCTGAGAACGAATAATATGTAATCTGCATTTAAAATTCTATCTATTTGAGGTTACTTAAACTCATATTTTATTACAAATTCACAAACATTTTGTCAAATCACGTGTCAAATGTTCAAAGGTGTTCGAGTCAATATAACCTCAAACTTAAGAACATTGTTCCGTCGTGTGGACAGGCAAAAGTCGTTATACAATTTTAATTAAGGATAGCTAATTTCGATTCTTTGAAAATGTTCAAAAATTGTAATATTCCATAATTGTAAAATCGAAATTATATAGTCGTCAAATATAGTCGTGAAATTCGAATGCGCAATGCGCATGCGTTCAGATGATTTTAACATCTGAATATGTTACAGTTTAACATAAAAATATTTTTACGCCTAACATCTCAAAAAGATAGTAGATGTTTGGCATGAATATCTGCATGTTAGGCGGAACAATCTTACCCTTTGAACATCTACATTTAAACATCCATTTTTCTCCGTGTACACACTGGAAAAAATTAACATTGAGTCAAGAAAATATTGGTACGAATACGGAAGATACAATATTTTCTTGTATCAAGAAAGTAAATTTATCGTATTTCTGATTAGCAAATATAAACGAATAAAAATAAAAAATAAAAATCCCAGGCCCCACAGTCTCTATGGGATAAAAAATAGGGTCAAAAGGAAATTTTTGTTATGTTCTTAGGGTACTTGTTTTCCGCTCAAAGGGTACCTTTTTTGCAAATGTTGGTTATAACAAAAAAATTATCGAGGAAGCATCAGCTCGTAATACGAAGTGAATTAAAGATTTAACATAGTTTTTATTTTGCAACCAGCTTTCAAAAAGGTCGTTGCATGAATAATAAACGTAAAACAGTCAGATATAATAAATAGATGATAGGAAATTACATATTTCTGTATGTAAACCGATCTATTTATTCTTTCTAGTCTCAACAAAATACTTCGTTTTCAAATTGTTTGTGAAAAAAGATCCTTTTTCGCTCAGCTGGAAATCGAACCCAGGTCTTCCGATTGCCAGTCCGAATACGAATAAAATAAAAAAATACTTGCTTTTATGATGATATTGAAGAAATAGCCAAAATTTCTAATAATCAATAGACAGATAATAAATAATAAAAAGTCTAAAATTTAAGAATTATGAAACAACAATTATTTACAGTTATCGTACATTTTCTTTTATCTATAAAATTCATGAAATTATGAAAAATTCCCTCAGAAAGGAACCCCTGTAGAAAGATACCCAATTGAAATGAATTGGAAATGTTGAAATTGCGATTTTCAGTTGGAAGTCTTAGGAAAGCTTTCTTGTAAATTGATCAATTGAAAAAAATTGATAATTTGAAAAAATATATAGTCTTAAACTGAGTTAGCATAAAAGTGAAAAAATCTTCCAAAAACCGCGAATATTTTCATTTATATATTTTTTATATTTCGTTTGTAGTATAATATCACTTTCCCATATATAGCTGTATATGGAGCAGAGAAAACAGCTTTGAAACATAAAAACAGTAAATTCAGGGATCACAGAATTATTGACAATAACAAAGACAAAAAGTAAAGACTGAAAATTTTCTCTAAATGTTTACACAAATTTCAATAAAAAATTTGCTGCTCAAGAAATATGAACAAATGACTACAGTTTTGCTATTTATAGGAAAAATAAATTAATTCTGAAATTTTAAAACATTTGCCAATATCAATTAAAACCCATTAGAAAAGATAGAATGGCATATCAGCTCTATTGAATATCTGCACTTCACTGCAATTGTATATATTCAATTCAATTCACGGACAAATTTTTAATTACAATTTAGCAATTTGAAATTGAATACAATTCACCATGTTTGAATTGAATTGCATTTTACCCGAATCCTCGACTGGCGATTTCCATTTCACGATTGCAGTCAATCGATTTTAATTGAATCTGTTTTTGCAGGGACAGAAACGAAATTTTGTTTCAAATTTGGAATTTTTTATTTCACTAAAGGTAAAAATTCAACCTGTAAGTGGAATCGCATCATTTAACTTCTCTGGCGATTATACGTATTTGAGGTTATATTTTTACTATCAGGGTGACCGCAAATCTTCGTGTTTGAAATATCCTGACTTTTCGTTGACTAAGTTCTCATTTTCCCTGATAATTAATATTTAAGTATCAAAATTCTAATTCACAGCCTAATTCACTTGAAAAAAGTGAACTATTTAAATCAAAAAAGTGACCAACAGTGACTAATTTCTAATCCAAAAAGTAATTAAAAGTGACTGATGTTTTTTTATTATTATTATACCATTAAGCCATTTCCCTTTCGTAGGCGTGACTTGCTAAGTTGGAAAATAGTAGTGTGTATATGGGTATATAGGTATAAGGTAGGTAGGTATATATGTATGAGGTAGATAGGTATATAAGTGTTAGGTATAGATATTTTAGATTGATCTGGAATTCCCGTGTTATTTATTTGAATTACACGTTTATTCCGCAACACTGCTCCGACCCAGGTTGCTGATCAATCTCTCTAGCGATCACCCCAAGTGAAGAGCCTCACAAAATTGTTATGTATGGTTCTCCACTTGGGCCCATTAGTATCCAAGGTCTTTGTTTCAGGCGTCATTCATTCTACTGTCACTCTGTTTACAAAC